>LPNX010173078.1:218868-308291 GCA_001517045.1 Pseudotsuga menziesii
TGGGAATGACATTCATGGACCATGGCCGATTTTCTTAACCACCATCCTTCAATTCTGATAATTTCAATTGCTGCTCAACCTGCTAGTTCTTGTCAAAAAGCCTAACAGTTGGTGCCAAACATTGGAGGGTTTGGTGGGTTTTGGATATGGATATTGGTCATACCATTGAGGAGTTTGGGATCGATATTAACCATTATTGAGAGTTTACAATTTCTCTATTTAATTGCCATAGCTTCCATGGATAAACAAACATTGGAAAGAAGCTGGAGACTTTTGAAGAGGTGGGCCGCGAATTCTACACCTCTAGCATCAACACCACCTTCTTTGCGTACAAAATCCTTGGTAAGTTTTTCAATTTACTGTGAATTGATAAATTTTTAGTGAATTTTGGATAAAAACCCTCTGCATGTGCTTGATCTTAATGTTTCAGTGAAAATCTTTCCCACTGTGGGCTTCCAGCTGATCCTCTGCCTTGAACATTGGAGTCGTTTCTTCATTTTCCATATCTCCATGTCTCTGTTGGAATGTGTCTTCCTCCATAGCCACATTTTCCATATCTACATCGTTTTAGGCCATATTTTGTGAAGCTTTTGAGGTAAGAATGTATGAAGTAATGCTGTAGCTACATCGTTTTAGGCCATATTTACTGATTTGATTCTCAAATTGATTTGTGTAGCTTCATTTGTTTGCAGATGGTATGTATTTGATGGAAGTGGATAGAGTCCTGAGACTAGGTGGATATTGGATTCTCTCTGGTCCTCCCATCAATTGGAAGCAATATTACCAATCTTGGCAGAGATCAAAAAAGGAGCTCCAACAGGAACAAGAGAAAATTGAAGAAATAGTAGAACTTTTGTGCTGGGAAAAGAAGTATGAAAAAGGTGATCTTGCCTTTTGGAAAAAGAGAATTAATACTCGTTCTTATCCTAGAAGCCTGAATACTATTGATCCACCTCCTGTCTGTGAATCAGGCAATCCAGATGATTCTTAGTAAGTCCCCAAACTTCATAGCTCAAAGTTGAAGACAATTTATGTAGCGTAATTTTATAACAAAACATAATTAGATCGATAGTGTGCTAAAATCTATTTTCAAAAATTCATTGCTGGTGAACAAAGTGATTATATTTATGAGCAATGTTTGTAACCTAGACATTTTTTGTGCTTAAGAAGGAACATAAGCTCAATGTTGTAGGTATTCTTAGGTTTAAATCTAGGCTCCAATACATTCCTGGGGTTTGATAGTTAAAACCTATTTTTGTCCTTCCTAGAATGTGCTTTTAGATTCCAGGTATTGGCTACATTTGTTATTCTATTAAACGAGCATTTAACACCTGTCCTTGTAAGTATTCTTCTATTGGATTTTTTTCCTTTAGAAGACTAATATCATGCCAAATTCTAAATTGGATATCAATCTTGCAATGGATATGTTACAAAGTGCATTGTGGTTGTAGGATTCCTTTGAACTAAAATGTTAGTGTGGCTAACTATGAAAAATTTAAACTTGCATTGCTATTAAGTTGAAGTACATGGTCTGTTTGTTTGTCATAATTTTCTGACATGTAGAAATCTGGAGAACTGCTTTGTAAAAATTGATAGAATGGTCGTTGACCTATTGTAATTTGTGATTTTAATTGTAAATGCTACAAGATTCAAGGGATTAGCAACTTTATATCCTGAATCAACTTTATATCCTGAATACAAGTCAGAGATACATTTTGAATTCATCATTTTTATCTAATTTTTGAATTTTCCTATTTGGTTTTACATTTTAATGGCCATGCATGAATTGATCTTGTACTATAGATAGGTTTAAGTTTAAATGTCTAAATCTTAAAAAATTTCAAGCATGTTTGCATAATTGGCTTCATATTTCATTATAGTACACGAAGAGTCTATTTTTCTCCCGATCTGCTTTGACAGTGGCCTAGTTTTACTCAGATGATTGAAATTTTATGCTTATCTGATAATGTCTATAAAATCTGCTGACCCCCCAGGCATAAGAGAATGCAAATATGCACTACACAAATTCCTAAAGTCAGTGATGCTAATGATGTGTCTGGAGAGATTTTGGAGAAGTTCCCAAAGTGCTTGAATGCTATTCCTCCTAGAGTTCTCAGTGGTTCATTATCAGGTGTTACTGCTGAGACATATAATGCTGATACACAGTTGTGGAGAAAACATGTGAAAGGATACAAAAGAATGAACAAATATATTGGAGAGAGTAGATATCGCAATGTTATGGACATGAATGTAGGTCTTGGTGGCTTTGCAGTGACACTTACATTCGACAAAGTTTGGGTTATGAATGTTGTCCCAACCATTGCAAAAAAGAATACACTTGTTGTGATATATGAAAGAGGCCTTGTTGGAATTTATCGTGACTGGTATGGTTAGCCTTCATTTCTCTTTTAATTTTTGCAAGGATTTAATTTCTATAAGGATTATTTGCCTTGTGCATTTTTAGTAGTTTTATCAGTTTTGCTTTCTAAACCTAGTCCCATAGCATTTGAAACATTATCATCCATTTATGTCATTTACCTTTCTGTTAGTACATTTGGACACCCAACAATTTTTGTTACATTTTTTATTTATATTTTTCAAATTTCATTGGAATAGGACTCAAAATTCATGCTTTGAAAGGCTTGGGAAAAATAGTCAATTCTTTGCATGAGTTTGTCATTTTTAGAGGTTATTATATAAAAAGTTTAAATATTTGGTGTATGGGATGAGTTAGTGCATGTGTAGATTAATCAACCAAGTTGGCTTGGATGGTGTGTTGTATAATGTGGATTTTGGGGAAGGGTGAAGAGGCTGAAATGAATAAAAGGGGAATAGACATAAATTATAATAGCTGAATAAGAGGATGCAGGCTATGCTTGTTCATACGTACAGCCAAGTCTTCTGACCTTCAGGGGGATTTTCTATTCTAGATAAAAATATTAGGTTCATTGTTCATGCTCATTGGTGAAGATGAGAAAATGAGGACATCATAAACATAGTAAAATGTTGACCAAAATTAGCTCTTTTTACATATAAAATAATGGCTTCTAAAAATTTGGATGTCTGCTGTGATGATAGGCATTTTTAAGTTTATAGACATTTCTACTCATTGTGTACTGAAAAGAGTTTTAAAAACTGTTGGTTCATCTTGTTTTAACTTTAAGTTTTAACTTGATCACAGCTAATAAGAGAGGCAAATGTAGGCAAATTAACTAATTTCTAATCAACCAAAAGTACCTCAGCAAAATGCCAGAGCTACTATTCTAGAAACTAGGAAAATAAATGCAGTAGAGAAAGTTGCAAAACTCTTCCGAAACACACTATTAACAATAAAAGGACTTTTCAATAGTACACAAGACAATAAATAACTTTCCTGAGAAGGTATGGACGTTGCGATTTTCAAAGAGTTAAGCCTTTCAAGACTCCTACAACTAAACATTCCTCTTCCGAGGCATTTGGGCCTATTTATAATTTATTAATTTCCTCTCCCTCTTAGCCATTTGTTCATTGCACGTGGAATCAATGGCTTTCCATGCATGCATTTTCTTTAACATTTTTCCACCTAGAAATATTCTCATTGCCACTTGTAGGTTGATTTTAGAATCTCACTAACCAATAAGATTCTTATTGTTGTTTGTAGATCATTTCCTTTTTGTAACTTACTCAATACGTGTCCTGACTATAAATGCCCCACGAATTGTGACAACATCAAATTTTGACAACTAACATAAAACTAGGACATTGCCACTTGTGGTTTGATTTTAGAATCTGACTACACAATAAGATTCTTATTATTACTTGTGGATCATTTATTTTTGTAAGCTATCCACTTAACTTGTGGCTAGTGGCCTATCGACATTCACCGACCACTTAAGTGGTTGTGCTAGTAATTCTATTTAGAATCAGATTAGATATACAAAACAAGGTTAGAAACATGTTGAGAGGTCACCAGAGGTTTGATTGACTCATATGTTTTTCAGAACAAGTCTTATTTATAAAGCATTGCTTTCTGATGTTTATTAGAACAAGGCTAATGCATTCAAACAAATGAATATACCAAGCAATTTTTAGGGCTATCTGTTTGTCAATATCAGTGTTTGGAAGGACATATACAATGTTCCATGGGCAAGCTCGGTGCTTCCTGAATAAAAACAATAAATCTCAAAACATATTATTTTCTTGAGAGGATCTACCCATATTACAAATTCGTGCTTCCACATTCAGAAAATCCCCAATTATTAGATACTTAGTAATATCCTCCTTCTCTTCATCCCCATGCCTCACACAATTCATGACTTCCTTTCACTTCTTTTTTCTCATCCAACATAAAATCCGACATTAAACAAACTTCCTCAGTTACTGGATTCTTGCAGTCAACCTGTGTCACATGCATCTCTACATCATTTACATCAATCACCAACTCCAACATCCCGTGAATATTTACAAATGCAATATCTTCATGTGCAATTACTCCAACATACTCACTTCTTTCATCTAGTAGGTTATCTAAACCTCCTCTCAATTCTCTCAAGCCACAATTTATTCATGACCTTTGTAATGTTATGTCTTAAAAGTATGTAACAGGAGCATTGTTATTCAAAGAACTGCTATTGAAACTAGTCATCACAAACAAATTACTTGATTCTAGTCGTATGGATTGTCATTTAGAAATCTTTCTTAGAAAAGTAATCTGGATGACTTAAACTGTTTGGAAGAGCCCTTATTTTGATTTTGCAGCATAACCTTTCTTTCTGGTTTCAAGTTTAAATTTTACGTACGTACTACGAATTAGATAATTTAATCAAATCTTTTTCCTTGGTCACATTTTAGTAGACATTGATCTCACATGTGTTTGCAGGTTACCCTTACAATCTAGATTTTGATTATGGTGCACTAGCACAACTCCAACTTTTTTCTATTAATAATCTTGGTGACCCTTTTATTGAGAGCAACTATGGGGTACACTCTAGGCAGTTTGAGGTTGGAGTCTTGGATTAGTTTGCCTGTCTTTGGGAACTAGAGAAACATGATTATTGGGGATACATCACAAATTGTGGTACAGAAGGAAATATGCATGGTGTTTTAGTTAGGTTTGTACCTGCCTTAAAGCAACCCTTGTAAAATTTCTTAGCATTTTTAATCTTTGCTCTATTTTCCTGACTTATGTGCTATTATATTTATACAGGAGGAAGGTTTTTCCAGATGACATTTTGTATGCATCATGGGAAACTCATTACTCAGTTTTCAAAGTAGCATAGATGTACAAAATGAAATTGGAAAAGGTGGATACACTAATTTCAGGCAAGATTGATTGTTTGGATTTCAGACAGAGGCTGCTTAAGAACAAGGATAAGCCTGTTATTGTTAATGTTAATATTGGTAAGTTTCACTGTTTACTTTTCAATGCGAACAGAGTGAATGCAAACCATTATAACCATGGAAGTAAGGTTTCATAAAGCAGGCAAGTTCTAGGTCAAACTCCATATGTTGTTTGTGCATCTTTGGGAAGTTCTTTCAGAATTGGCTGAATTTGGAGTATATTTAGTTTTACTTGTCCAATTATTTTTTCTTAAAATTAATAAATGTTTGAAATATCATTTGTTGCTCCATTAACTACAGGAACCACAGTTAAGGGAGTTGTAGATAATTTAGATATGGTAATTTAGACTCTTGAAGAAACAGGATTTACGCAAAACCGTTTTTATATCCATTGTGATGGGGCTTTATTTGGCCTAATGATGCCCTTTGTGAAGCAGGTAAGACACTAAATCATGGATCATTTTTCCTGAAAGTTTTATTTGGATAGGATACATGTTATATTTATCCTTTGTGAATGATGAGTGCAACCTCATTAACTGTATAGAGTATTCAAAAATGAAATATTTTTCTCATTATTCTTACTGTTTTTATATCACAGGCACCAAAGGTGAGCTTTAAGAAACCAATAGGAAGTGTGAGTGTGTCTAGGCATAAGTTTCTTGGTTGTTCCACGCCATGTGGTGTGCAAATAACAAGGATCGAGCACATAAATGCCCTTTCAAGGGATGTGGAATATTTAGCTTCTAGGGATGCAACAATTATGGGAATTCGCAATGGGCATGCTCCCATATTTGTTTGGTACACCTTGAACCGGAAAGGTTATCGAGGGTTCCAAAAAGAGGTTCAAAAATGCCTTAGAAATGCACATTACTTGAAAGACCAATTTTGGTCTGCTGGGATTAGTGCAATGCTAAACGAACTGAGCAGCACTGTTGTATTTGAGAGACCACGGGATGAAACTTTTGTCCGCAAATGGTAGCTTTCTTTCCAGGGAAACATTGCGCATGTTATTGTGATGCCAAATGTAACAATAAAGAAGATAGATGGATTTGTGCATGAGTTGGTTGAGAACCGACCAAGATGGTTTCCAGATGGAAAGGTTGTCACCCCATGCAGTGTAAATGAAATTGGCGATGAGAGTTGTGCTTGCCTTCAACATAATCATGCCTAAATTATGCAAGGTTGCAAAGTTCAGTGGCAGGAATGTAATCGGTGATGAGAATGGTGCTCACCTTCAACATAAACATGCCAAAATTATGCACGGTGGCCAGTTTTAGTGGCAGGTATGTATGCCACTTTTTCTCTCAACTTTTGCTGATGCCAGGTTCAGAGGCATGCATGTGTGCCATTTTTTTGTCTCAACTCTGCTGCCACCAATGCATTGCATGTTGGATTGTACTGAGTCTGATTTGTAAGAGCAAGATCTTCGTGTCACCATTCCGATCAATATTTTGAATGTACTAGAAGAGAAAGGTTTTGGTCTATGTCATTACAGTATTATTGGTTAAAGTGTAATATCCATGGCAATACTATAAATAATTGGTAATGCTTTTCTATCTATTTTAAATTTCAATAAGCAATATTGGTACATCTTCAAGTGGTTATCAAGGCACAATAAAATTTAATGACCTGTTTTAGCAGTTGTATTTATGAATAAACTAGTATTCCCTTTTTAGACAGACTCCTTACTTAGGTGGTGATGTGGTTAAAATAGCCAGTTAGTCACTCTTATGATGTTCAATATGTCTCTTATTTTGAAAACACTTTTGTTTTTTGTCTTTTTGGTCAATGGGTTTTCTGGCAGTTTTTAACTTGTTTAATTGATGAATAGGATGACTGGAAAAAGGAGAAGCGAGATTTTTTACACAATCTAAGTTGTTTGCTAGTGACCCCTAAACAAAATGGTAGTAGCACATCTTCTGGTATAAGTCATAGTGCTTGAATTTCCTCAGCTACAGCAAGCTCCCATATGTTAGAGGGCCCACAAAGTATGGAGTTGGTGACTTCCACTGAAAAGACACTCTTAGAAAGGAAGGCTTCAACATATGCAGACATGGTGAGGAACCTTAATTCTGCAAGGGAATGTGGATGGTGGACTACCCTTCAAGGTGATTCAACTATTAGTAATCTTTGGATATGGGAATACTTAATTTTCATAGATGTTGAATGCTTTAATGCTAAATTCTACTAGGAGATTTCAAAAGGGTTACATCCTTCATGTATGGGATTTTTGACAGGTCAAACTGCTGCAGCATTCCTCTTTTTTTACTGTCACTTATTGCCCTGAAGTTTATTTTTTTGAAACTCATTGAGATGAATATTTGAGGGAGTTCTATCAATAAATTTTATTTCTGTAAACTTTTTTTTGTGTTTCATCCTCAAGGTTCTTCAAATGTTCGAAATTTAAATTGACTAATGTGTATTTAAATCAAGTTTAGGCTTGCTTTTATTGTTGCATGTTTATTTTAATATATTGAATGCTATAGAGAAGGAGAGGTAACTGTATGGATTATCATGTCTCTTTTTTCTGTCCTTGATGTTGCGATTATCTTTATTGGTATGCTTATGAATTCTAAGCATGTCTTAGTAATGAAGTCACATTTAAAAGTGTAAAATATATTGGCATGGAAATTGGTCTTGTACTTTGGGATTTTCTTTACGAAGTTTGTTCCTTACCTTAAGTTTGTGTCAGGTTGCAACAGCTTTCAAAGGTGCTTATGAGTCATTATCCAGTGAGATGTCTGGCCCAAAGTCTCTTAGCATTCAGAAGATATGGCACTTGCTTCAGGTCATCTCTTTGATATACCTAAGAACTTATTTTATGCTTTGAAGTTCAATTGGTAAGATATATTCTCGATTGTTGTTTGTGTGAATGAAATATCATAATGGCGTGAATAACTTGCTGCAATTTTTTCAGTATTTTCCTGGGTTGCTGCACTATGATGATTGGTGTTTTAGATGTGCTATGAGTCTGAGATAAAATTCGTTTTCTCCAATTAAATGTTTTTATGCAGACATTGTTGGGGGAAGATAAAGAAGCACTGAGAAATGTGTCGAGAAAGATGGCCATGATCAGTGGAGCAAGACGCCATTTAGAAGCTGGTCATGAGAAATATATACTGGACACTATTCAGAATCATGCTGCCTAGGTCACATATTTTTTCCATAACATAGAAAGCACCTTTTGTATCATTATCATGTAGTTATTTTTGAATAATGGAATATCTGTGGACATATATAATACTTCATATGTTTTGTGCATGTGCTCTATGCAATTGTACTTTTTACAGCCTATTTGAAATTAAAACCTTTTAACCATTAAACAATCTAATCTGCTTCCTTACTTATTGAAAAACTTTCTCTATTGGTGTTGGAGATTTGAATTGTTGTTGCATCAGTGAGGATTAGGTACTTTTGATTGGTCAAGGCCTGTAACTTAATATATTTTTGGTAGTCAAGCTACATTTTCCTCCTTGCTATTTGTTACCAAAGTAATAGAGGATTAGGTACTTTGCTATTGGTTGAGGCCTATAACTTGATATTTTATAGGTAGTCCATTTAAATCTTCATCTCTGCTATTTGTTACAAAAGTGATCCAAACACACAGCAAAATGATGAGAAAAGGAGAAAATAGCATCCTCAAGACTGTGTATTTATAGTCGCCAAGTTGTAATGAACTTGGAGGCTGAAGATAAATATGGATCTTCACCTTATTATGGACTAGCCAAGTATGGACATGGATATGGGAATTGCATTAATCTGAGAGATTTGTGCTAGCCATGAACTCCAAACAGTCAATTCTCCTGACAACTTTGCATATGAATTCCCTTAGCAATGTTTTCAAATGAATATATTGTGAGAATATAAACTAAATTAAGTTGTTTTCTAGAGTAGTTCCTTAGATAGACTTTCATTAAGACATTTCATAGATGGAACCTGTATCTGTTATGATTATGCTCATCTCATTTTCAAAAGCATAGAATTTAATTTGTGCATACTTGGAAATGTACTGGTTAAAGCATGGATTCCCTTCCGAAATACTGTTAACTACCTTCCTTTACATGAAGCTTCCAAGGAAGCCACAAAGCACCTATATGGTCTGTTCAAGAAAACTGTAAAAGTCTATATGTACAAATAGCTAACAAGGAATGATTTTGAACTTCAGTTGTGTTTGTCCATTGAATTTCAGTTGTGTCTGTCCATGATTTTGGGGCCTCCTATGTTGTGTTGTACTCATTGATGTGATTTCATGGGAATCGAACTAATATTGATGTGATGTAGTGTTGTTTCCTGTAAGTTTTACCACAATGTGAATTAACTTATAAACATAAAAACCAAGCTTCTCTACTAAAGATAGCCTCTAGTGTTCATTGTCAAAAAAATTGCACAGTTAGATTTCGGGTCTATATGTTTTGTGCATGTGCTCTATGCAATTGTACTTTTTACAGACTATTTGAAATTAAAACCTTTTAACCATTAAACAATCTAATCTGTTGCCTTACTTATTGAAGAATTTTCTCTATTGGTGTTGGAGCTTTGAATTGTTGTTGCATCAGTGAGGATTAGGTACTTTTGATTGGTCGAGGCCTATAACTTAATATATTTTTGGTAGTTAAGCTACATTTTCCTCCTTGCTATTTGTTACCAAAGTAATAGAGGATTAGATACTTTGCTATTGGTTGAGGCCTGTAACTTGATATTTTATAGGCACTCCATCTACATCTTCATCTCTACTATTTATTACAAAAGTGATCCAAACACACAGCAAAATGTTGAGAAAAGGAGAAAATGGCATCCTCAAGACTGTGTATTTATAGTCGCCAAGTTGTAATGAACTTGGAGACTGAAGATAAATATGGATCTTCACCTCATTATGGATTAGTCCAGTATGGACATGGATATGGGAATTGCATTAATCTGAGAGATTTGTGCCAGGAATGAACTCTAAATAGTCAATTCTCTTGAAAACTTTGAATATGAATTCCCTTAGCGATGTTTTCAAATGAATATATTGTGAGAATCTAAACTAAATTAAACTGTTTTCTAGAGTAGTTCCTCAGATAGACTTTCGTTAAGACATTCTATAGATGGAACCTGTATCTATTATGATTATATCATCTTATTTTCAAAATCATAGACTTTAATTTGTGCATACTTGGAAATGTACTGGTTAAAGCATGGATTCCCTACCGAAATACTGTTAACTACCTTCTTTTACATGAAGCTTCCAAGGAAGCCACAAAGCACCTATATGGTCTGTTCAAGAAAACTGTAAAAGTCAATATGTACAAATATCTAACAAGGAAAACAAAATCAACAGAATACAAGGGCAGGATGATGGATGTATTGTGCTTATGGCTAAAAAATATTGCTGATTACAAACATGATATCGGACCATTTATTTCATCAGCAAATTTGGTCATTTGATATAGGAAAGTTGAATCCTATCATTTGATAAGTTGTCTGATCTTCATGTAACTATTCGAGTGATGTGATTTTTGAAAGTCCGGCAGTGGGTGACACTTGGTGATTGCTTAAATTTTTATTTGCTTTAGTTCCAGGGAAAATTGTACATAGCTCCCAGGAATTAGTTTATCATAAATAGTAGTTACTGGTAAGTTGTAATAGTAATAATTATGTAGTTTGTAGATTGATATCTATCATAAATTTGTTTGAATATCATCATTGTCAAGCAATAATAAATTCTTAAAGGGTGCTAGCTCAATGGTTGAGCGCTTGCCTAATTATAGGCAGGAGGTTGGTGGTTCGATTCCTTCATGCCCTATCATAAATTTGTGACTACAAAAACGACTAAATTCACATATATACGACTATTAGTAGCTAATTTCCCGTATCTTAGTCGTATTTAGCTTAGTCATTAATATGTTAACATCTAGTAGTTTATTTAGTCATATATTTGGTCATTAATGGTTGCAATCAGTGACTAAATCAGTGACTAAATCAAGGACTAACTCAGTGACTAAATCAATGACTAAATCCATGACTAAATCAATGACTAAATCATTAACTATCAATGACTAAAACAATGACTAAATCATTGACTATCAATGACTAAAGCATTGTCTATCAATGACTAAATCATTGTCTATCAATGAATAAATCAATGACTACTAATTCAAGCTATTAATGACTAGTGAAATACGACTAGCTATAAGATAGTGGAAATTTTCTACTATTAGTCACCGACTCAAAAATAGTCGTTTATAGCCTAATTTTAGTCATTTTTTTAGTCATTAATTTCTGATTTTCTACTAGTGTTTATTAGTCAGTTTATAGATTTGACTTAAATTGTTATTTTATTGTTTAATCTTTCTAGTGGATGTTACCATGATTCTAGATCCATTAATTTATATTTGATTTAGTATTCTTTTAAAGTATTTTTATAGACCTAGTGGTTGTCAAGAACCCTTTTGTTTGAATCCAGAAATTTAAATAAAAGCTTTGGAGGAATTTGATCATGCGACCTCTATCTTGTACTGTAATATCGTGCAGTAAGATGGGGCTCTACCTCTTGTACCAACTATGGTATCCACACTGTGGACTTACAACCCTGTAATAAGGTGTAAAATATGTTGACCCTTCATGTATGCCACAGTTAAGTAAAATAATTATGAATTGGTAATATTGCTATACAGTGCCTAAAGTGAAGATGTTTTAAACAAATAGATCTGTGATCCATAAGTTTATGCTCTCGTCATTTTGTAATAATATAAGGGGAAACATACCATAGTTCTTGTAATTGTTTTCCTTATTTTAATTAGTCTTACAGTAGTAACATTGTTTGTTCCTATCAAGATCCTATTTGATACTTAATACCTTAACTTTGTTTCTTTATAGATTATAATATTATTAAAATGAATCATGTCTATAATTATGCTAATCATTCAGATCTATATAATAGTAACATTATAATCAGATACTGCTAATTTGTATAGAGAATTTATATGAATGCTTTCACGTCCCGGACCGACGTAGAGGACACGATTGAATGTGCTAACTGAGCACCCGGGATAACCAAGTCCCATGAAGTTGAACATGTACATAATAAAATATATGGGAATACATGCTGATGAAAATATGTTAACATACACAGATAATATACATGTGTAGATACATGATTTCTTTAACATACAACAGAAGCAAACACATGTCATCATACATTCATGCGGCATATAATCATTTATCATGTTCATTCATAAAATAATATAGTTGCAAGGATTTAAGCACAAGAATACTTATCTTCAGGAAATCTTTCCCCACAACCCGCTAGGTCGCTGCAATGTTCCACCCAACCATAGGCCAGTATGCTCGTCAATCTCTTAGTAACATTGCCACCCCCGAGCTGGGAATGATTCCATAGGGTTTAAGGGAAACTAGTAGGCTCACACGTAACCAAGGGTATACACACTAGTACAAAATGAGAAATTAATGACTAAAAAAATGACTAAAATCAAGCTATAAACGACTATTTTTTAGTCGATGACTAATAGTATCTAATTTCCACTATCTTATAGCTAGTCATATTTCACTTAAGTCATTAATAGATTGATTTATTAGTCATTGATTTAGTCATTGATAGTGAATGATTTATTCATTGATTTAGTCATTAATAGTCATTGATTTAGTCACAGATTTAGTCACTGATTTAGTAACTAATTGCATCAATTAATGATTATAATACGACTAAATAAACTACTAGATGATAACATATTAATGACTAAGCTAAATACGACTAAACATTAGTCACACTATAAGATACAGGAAATTAGCTACTAATAGTTGTATATATGCAAATTTAGTTGTTTTCATAGTCACAAATTTATGATAGGGTACGGAGGAATCGAACCACCAACCTCCTGCCTATAATTAGGCAGGTGATCTACCATTGAGCTAGTACCCTTTAAAAAGTTGTTATTGCTTGATAATGATGATATTCAAACAATTTTTTCATCATTCAAGCATACAAAGTAATTATTATCAAGTTATTATAGATCCATAATAGCTTACGCTATACTAGTCTTGCAAGTCATTTGTGCACTTAATAAATGCATTTGAAATACTTGAAGGAATATTACAAGGCAAGCCATTATGTATCTATAGTAACTTGATAAGCATTATTTTGTACGTTAATTCATCACATTCTACACAAAAAATATTTTCAATGATAACCAATCCAAGCATTAGTGTGTTCGACAATCCAATATCCCCCTTGAGTAAACAATTTAATTTCAATGTTATAGCTACTCTCCATGCAATGATCAAGTTTTTAAACTTCCAAGTTGTCCCCAAAAATGTATTTCAACAAAAATCCTACATATAAAAAAATTATATAAGAATACTCACAGAAATATTGGCATGATTTTGTTATTTGAGTGCCACTGTAAGTAAGATTTCTTAAAATCAAATGATACTAACATAACTATTTTCAAATCTAACATATATAACAATAAAATGTAGAAGAAATAATTCAAAGAAGACAAGGGACAGATATTGGAATGCTTGTACTATTTTAGTGCCACTATAAGCCAGATTTCTTGCAATGAAAGGATATTAATAAGATTGATTTCATCTCACAACCAAAAACATTTTCATAAGATCATAACCATCAATGTTATGAATTTTTTGTGGGGAGTGATTTTCCCATATAAAGGGATTGATGTCATAATGATCTATAGGAATAAAGGTAAGTAAATCCATGGTCAAAAGATTCCATGCCCAAAAATGTCTTGAATTAACCCCATACAACCATTTCCGACCCAAAGCTATGTTGGAAAAAGAAATGCACCATTCACAAGGAAAATACAGGAGCTCCATAGATTGCTTTCAGAGACTCCATAAAAAATTGATGCTTACAAACCACTGGTCTAGGTGGTCTCCAATCATAATCAAACTTTTTCTAACCTGTGTTTTTTATCCTAGCAGTATTGTCTTTTAGTTAAGTTACCCAAAATCCCAATGGGTTAGCTCAATTGGTTTGAATCGACCCATTTCAAGGCATAGATTGCAGATTGTGTTTAGAGACTATCAAAACTAAGCTTCTAAACCACTACTCTTGCTGGTATTCAATCATAATCAAACATTTTATATCCTGTAGTCTCCTTATCCTAGAAGTATTGTCTTTTAGGTAAGTTACCCAAAATCCCAATGGGTTAGCTCCATTGGTTTGAACTGACCAGCTTCAAAGCAGAAGTTGTTGAGAGGTCACGGGCTCAAGTCCTATAGAGTACCTTTGGATTAGGAGAACATGTTGTACTCAAATGGTATTTACCCAAGGGCCCAGAAGCCATTCAAGGAATGTGAGGAATTTCCTAGAGGGATTCCCCAAGGACATTTTCAATAGAAAAAATAAACCAAGTTACCCAAAAACAAAAACTCAAAAAGAGAGGGGGAAAGAAGAAGAATAGAAACAATGCTAGATAGTACATTGGCATGAGAGTAAGCAACCATTACTAGATGACCTCATTAAACTAACAGGAGCAAGTCAATGTTAAAAATAAAAGACATTCCACAAAGTGCATCCATAAAAGCATCATCCAATCATGAAAAAAGGAATGATATAAGTTAATAGAAAATAGAAGAATTTTTTTTTACTTATGCTTTAAAGGATCCTTCTCAATGCATTTGATATAAATTGCTGAAGGAAAATCCATAAATGGATATGTGGTTATTACATCAAGTTTTTCTCCTTCTGCAAGGTCCACTGCTCTAGCTGGGGATTCAAAGTTAAAAGAAAACAATTGAGTTCCTGTCTCCACATTCCATAACTTGACAGTTTGATCTGCACTGCTCGTTATTAAACATGTAGAATCCCCTACATCATGTACCAGCAAAAATATCATTTAGTTTCAATATTCCAAACAATTGCTTTCAATATTCCAAAAGCCTTGAATCATGGGAATTTGAATATTCATATAAATAGATAAAAATAAAACAAGAGACAAAATTATCAAGAAGGCACAAGGCTCCATAAAATCATTAGAACTATTAATATTGCATGGGTACATAAGGTGCAGGTACAGGTACAATAATGATGTTTTTTTTGGAAATACAGGTAGGAGTGCACATTGTGTTTTCTTTATAAAAGAGGGAGTCATCAATATGCAGATACAACAAGTTCAAGTACATCCTAAGGGAGCGCGGGGTGTATCAAAGTACCCATCCTTAAGCCAATATCTACAGTATACATTAAAAAAATATGTCTCCTATGTTTTCCATTCCAAGACTTTTGGCATCTTCAAAGTTTTAGACTTAGGTCAAATGCATCTGTTCCTAATCAGAAATACAGAATGAGCATTCAAATCTTCCATGCAACAACTTTCAGAATGACTTAACATGTTGACCACATAAAAAATAAAATGACAATCTCGTGACAAAAATTTAATCAAAATCCTTGGTAAAGCCAGACAAGTTGAATACCATCATGCTTAGTTTCCCAATGTTTGCTGAAGAGTTTTGAGATTACAAACCAGAAACATTTTGCAGCTCTACCGAACACCTTGCCAACCATTCTTACAATCCAATATCAACTAATAGAGACTATAACGGCATTGTCTTTAAGACATGAAATTTTAAGCAATATCTGTGTATTTGAACAAATATGTGCCAGAGTTTTCAAACAATATATTTCCATAATTTAGACACACAATACAACCTCAATGATTACTTATTACAAAAACTGAATGATTCTATCCCTAGTATCCCCTACATATATTGAAAATACATACCACTTCTTGCAGCTTGAATGGTGGGTTGGCAAGTGCTCTCCACTGAGGGAAAAACTCATCAACAGACATAGATATAGGTTGTATAAATTTGTTGAAGACAACAGGAAACCGTAGCTTGAAATTTACCTGAAACAAAAGAAAAAGTTTTGTGCCACATTTCCAAAATTCCTTGTGCAAGATTAGATTCATACTATGTGAAAAGATTTACAAATGAGAGAGTTTGTCATACTGGAAGAATGTTATTTTTATAGGAGAAGTATAGAACTACCACATCCCTGCTAGCTCATAGATTCATAAATTCAAGTGGACACTGCACCTGTACCAACAATATAAGTGGTTCAGATTATTATAGAGAAATGCCATTAAGGCATGAAATTTTAAGCAATATCTATGTATTTGAACAAATATGTCCTAGAGTTTTCAAACAATATATTTCCATAATTTAGACACATAATACAACCTCGATGATTGATTATTACAAAAATTGAATGATTCTATCCCCAGTATCCCCTACATATATTGAAAATACATACCACTTATTACAGCTTCAATGGTGGGCTGGAAAGTGCTCTCCACTAAGGGAAAAATTCATCAACATACATAGATATAGGTTGCAGAAATTTTTTGAAGACAACAGGCAACTGTAGCTTGACATTTACGGTTTTACCTGAAACAAAAGAATTTTTTTTTTGCCACATTTCCAAAATTCCTTGTGCAATATTAGATACATACTATGTGAAAATATTTACAAATGAGAGAGTTTATCATACTGGAATAGTGTTATTTTTATAGGAGAAGTATAGAACTGCCACATTCCTACTAGCTCGTAGATTCACAACTTCAAGTGGACACTGCACTTGTACCAACAATATAAGTGGTACAAAAGAGAAATGTCCAAGAAAATAGGGTTTTTAACTTAATGTAGATTGACAAAACTAGTGGATGGGGTTTCTTTGATAATGATAGTCAAGGAAACCCAGTGAGATGTGGTGTTGGGCATGTTATGTTTACCTCAGATTCTATTACCTTCACTTTCAAACTTGGTCTAGGAACGCACTCAATCAACTGGGCAAAGTTGAAATATCTGGCTCCTCTATTCAAAATTTATTTGGAGAAGGGGATGGAAGGTCTCCAGGTCTCCAGGTATTTGGGAATTTCTCCAGGTATTTGGGAATATTGATTGGGAAAAAGGAAAATAAGAAATGCATAACTTATTCCTACAGCCAGTTTTTAATCAGATCAATCTCATGATGGGTAGATTATGTATTTTACCTTTCATCCATGTTTATAGGGAACACAACATGTAAGAAGACAGGATTTCAAAGCAAAAATTGAAGTTTCCAAAGAAGTCTTGGTGTTGGTGGAAGATGGAGAGGATGGCAATCATCATCAAGGGTCAAGATCCCAAACCCTTCCTCAACTAGTCTTTATTTCCTTGTTTTCTAATGTGATTTATGATGATAGGGACTAATGTTTCCTCCTGATGGTCCGGGTTATATTCCTTATGTAATAGACGGTTTCCTTTTAATGGATCTGACTCTCTGAGCTATTTTTTGGATTTATGGACTTTTACAGAGCCTTTTGGTGGGCATTTAACTTTTTATGCAATGAAGCTATTTTCTTTTTGACAATAAATAGGGAAGTGATGACAGTTGTTATAGGTTTTCCTTGCTGTTTATGTGCCTCGTAGCACTTGAAAATGTAACTTTCATTATTCTTGAAATATGAAGGAACATTTTTTTCCTTGGAGAAAAGATAATAGAAATCTTACAAGTATCCAAATAGATTAAAAGCAAGAAACAAACTAAACTGTCATAAGGATTTAGATTAGGCACTTCTATTGGCATAAGTCAACAGTGAAAACATTGCTTTACCACAACCATAAGATGCAAATATCACCATCCAATTAGATACACAGTTATATTGGATAGGGTCAGTCTTGTAAAATGTATTTTTAATTATAGTTCTAAAAAACTAAACTTCTTTGGAATAGATCCTCAATACAAAGGTGTGATCGATATGAATTCAAATTCTAATCCTTATATAAAAAATATGAATACCATTGGATTAGGTCCTCTCTGTGTCATTTCAACCATTGCACTAGTGGTCATTTATTCCATTGTCACATCAGGGGAACTTGCACCTTGTTCATGTCCCTCTTTTGCAACTTTAGCAGCTGTTTCCTCTGCGGCCCTTTGAGCCATAGCTTCTTGTCTTGATTGTTATTATTCCATTGAAACATGAAGAGAAAGAGCCAATTCTGGGTCCAAATTAGGATCAACACCAAAATCAAAAGTTCCTGCACCTCCAACAGTAGCTGCTACTGCAATAGCTACAGCTGCAAATCCACTTCCAGCTTCTTCATCCCATGTAAAGATAGCAGATTTGCAACAGAGAAATTCAATTTATGACTTTAGTAGTATGACATTAAATGAGTAACATTGTAATATTCCACTCCAAAGTATACACAAAAATATTGTGTACCTGATAACGACATATGTGAGAACATTTGGGCCTGCAGGCACATGAATGATATGACTATTCTCATTACTATTCATGGATGCCATCATCATCTTCTCCAAAATCCAAAATATCAAGCGCTACATTATTTTTCTTCAAATTATTTCCAATCACCTAAAGAATCCTTTTATCAAACTTAGCATGGCTGAAACAAACAAGGAAATGTTGAGAAAGTTTTAAAAAAATAACGTTTACGAAAATTAAATTAGTAAATATTTAATTGCAAGAACCTTCCAGTAAAAATGATCATACGCTGCTGCTGTTTTCTGTTCTAAGGATGTTTAAGAGGCAACTGTGCAATCTGAACACTAGATGTCAAATTCATTTCTCCACCAACTTCCAAACCTGCAGGGTAGTAAGGAAAATAAACAAATCTATTATAAAGCAAAAGCAAGCTACAGTGCATGAGAAAATAGTTAGCAAGCAGGTTAACAACTCAGCATTGAACAACATAAAAAGAACTAAAAATGGGGACTGCAAGATCACTAATATACTATATAATAATATAACATAATACAAATATGGATTGGGGAATGATGGTGTCTCTAAGCGTTTGGATAGGTTTTTAAGATGAATCTTATGAGGAAATTCGATAGATCAAAAACATCTCAGTCAATTTGTAGTGACATAAATTGGAGACTGAATATACAAACAGATCTTCAATTTCTTTATAAATCTGGCTTGGAATAAATTTGTCAAAAATGATTTTTCTTAACATAAAAAGCGCTAATAATATCATAGTGCTAACAAAAGCTACTTTAAATAGACAAATTATTTTTTGTGCTCATCAATAGTCCACATGATAAAATAGAAGGTAGATACAAACGTAAAGTGAAACACAAGCTGCCATGTTCCATGAATAAATGTGCCTCCACAGCTCATTCTGCAACAATAAATAATGGTCAATTCTAAACTCTAAAGAGATATTCTATTACTTACCTCCCTAGGGACAATCGTGATGATTTCAAATTTCAATATGGGGTCATCTTGTTCCTCAACACGCTTCCTTTGACAACCCATGTATAGATTCCTAATAGAATGTGAACACTCAATATCTGTCTAGACTCATGACCATCTCAAGGTTAAATTAATCAGCATGTTCTTACCAATTGCATACTTTTCTTAGATCCTATACCATGTATGACAGAGTTTATTACTGTGGTTTTATTTCTTAGCATAACAATGTAAGCGTTATGCATTTCTAGTTAAGATATCTTTTAGTTAAGTGATGCAATTGTTAGGCAGATCCACTTCATGATTTAGGGCATGATCTGGAATCCTTTTGGCTCTCAACTCATGTCCTTCCCTCCTTTCTTACCTCTTTTTTTATTTTCTTAGCTCGTAATAGTGAACCTAAAGTTGTTTTGAAAAACTGCAGGTGTGACTTTTGCATTCATTTACCATTTTTTCCATGTTTTTTCTCCTTCATCGTCTATGAAAACTCATATAATGAAACATCACTGATCCTTTCAGCTTCCTTGAAGGTAGCACTAAAACTCAGTAATGTCCATTCCCTGTTGTGATTGAGCTTTTATTTTCTTTAGAATTAATGTTTCATATGAATCCCATCAAACTTTGCCACCTTATAATCCAGGGCTCACTGGGGTCTAACCTTGGTCATTAACATGGCGATGGCCTATGCCAACCACTAGACCACATACCTATGAACACGATTGTGTATTTTGATACATTTCCCAATGCAAACACAATACATTTACATTTTTCCTAAAAAGCTATAGGAAGCCTTTGTTCTGCACCTACTTTTTTTCTACAAAATCGAAAATACATACCATATCAGGAATTATTGTATTTTAAAAAAAATGAGATTGGTAGTCTTGACTCTTAAGACACTTTTTTCTTAGATTCCAAGAAGCAAATTCGAGTTTTACACTTTTCTAGTTTTAACACTTGATTTCTTCTGTCATCATTTTTCTTGGTGATGTTAGACCTAGGACTTGAAAATGACATGGATCAGAGTAAAAAATGTCCATTCAGCCTCCATGGTGAGACATTGGAATGTTCTTTGACTTTAATTCAAGTCAATAAAATCAATTTTCACCTGGGTTTAACAAACTACAACCAACTTTTAATTTTTAGGCTCCATTTCATGCATAATGTTCTAATCTTACCAGACATGGAACACAAAAATGGATTTATCTTGGGTACCATTGGAAAGATATCGATATGACCTTTACTATCATGATCTTAGTTTCCACTTGGACCTAAAACCCAGCTTTTATTTTTCATATTTTTCCCTCAGTAAATGGATTTTCAAAAAAAACTATTTTTTAACTTTTCACCCCAAAAGGTTGTGAAGTAAACTTAAGAGGGCCTTATAATGACTTTTTCACATATTAATTTTCTAGTTAACAAGAACAAGAAGATTCCTACATGTTTGGTGATTCCGTGTCTCCTCGTTAAATGATAATAGAGTAGAAGTTCCTTGTCCAGCAACGTTTTGTAAAAAAATGCAACTTGTACACATTTGGCATTTTCTATGTTCCATGATCATCAATCATCTTCAACCTGATAGCTCTCTTATAAGAAACTACAACAACATATAAACATAACCATCTCGCTTAAAAATTTCCTGGAAATTCCTCACATTTGGAATTGTAAAGAAAAGCACGACCTCCTGGAATTGTTTTTCCTTTATAAAGTTGTCATGCCATTTCTTTCATTGTTTTAGCACACTCGAGGCCTGAAAATGAGGCTTTTTCACCTAGACCATCAAAGGCATTGAGTTGCAGCAGTATTTCCTTCTGAGATTTATCCAAGTCCATGCTTAATTGATTTATTCTTAGAGTCTTAATTTCTAAGGATATGTGTAAAGTATTATGTACTCCTCGGAACTGAAGTGTTGCTTAGGAATTCCTTCCAGAATGTTCTTGAGCTTCGCAATTCCTTTCTGCATAAATTTCCATCTTGTTTCCAGCTCTATAATCTTCCTCTCGCTCATCGTCATTCTCTAAATCTCAAACCCTTGAACTTATCCCAAATAGTCTATCCAACATCTTCCATCTAGTATCTTCCATACTTCCATGTACTCATCTTCCACGTTGTTACAATATTTTGCAATAACTTCTTTACGACAATCGATGCCCTCATAAATAAAACCCATAAGAGGGGTGTCACTTTCAACCATTGAATGCATATCAACAATTGGGTCACATACTTTTAAAACATTCACAAAACATTCCCAAAAGTTATTGTTTAAATTGATTTGTTCCATTATCTTCTATTTAGAAAATTTAGAAAGGAAAGAAGTGTACCACTCCTTGTTGTAGGTAACATCTCTTATGCTTATCTTTTCCCCAACCATTATTTTGGGAGTAATGTAATATGCGGAAAAAATGGTATTGGCATGGCCTTAGTAGCTCTGTAGATGCATGCCTCCTATACATGCTCAATGTGAGGTGATGGTTAAATATGAAGTGAGAAACTTATTTCCCCCTATGAATTTCCTCATTGACACATGGAAACTTTGTTAAATTATGCAACAAGTCAAGCCAATTAACAACACAAGAGGGTTCAATAATTGTTTACTTTTCCATTATTAACTTTCCAGCTCCCACACAATCTGTGGCATTGTTAGTGATAACTTGGATTACGTTTTCTTCCCGAATTTCAAGAATGGCTCTCTAAAATCTTGAAAATAAATACCAAAGAGTTTTTGTGATATGTTGTGTCAACGACCTTATAAAATAATATCTCTTTAGGGTAACAAACCAACACATTGATTTGCATCCTATGACACATATCTAACCAACCGTTTGTTATAATTGTACAAAATGTGTGTCTTCTTGTCACATTTTCTTCTGACCTCTAGAGAAGAATGGTACTTATTGTCTCAAAAATGGGAGGTACATATCTCTTTCCATAATTTGTACTCTTCTTACATGCATTGAAGAAGTAAGGGATTTTGGTCACACTCAATGGATAGTGGATTCAGAAAACATGTCAGCCACTACTATGAATTAGATAATCTAACAGTTTCTAGGGTTATGACCTCGACTCTGGTTATTGTTCTCATGCATTAGTTTATCTTCTTTCTATATATGCTTTACCTTTGTTTTAACGGGAGATATTTTTGGCACTCCTTATGTATGTCTCCACTAAATTTACTTTGGAATTCCATTGACCTACTTTTTTTCTTCACTCATGGGCATCAATAAAATTATCTTAGCTTTAGAGTAACTGTTTGTATTCTCTCAACCAACACACACACAAATTTATCTAGCTTCGAAATTTGTGTGCAAATGTAAGCCTCAGGTTAGGAAAGGACAATGCAAAAACAAAAGTTATCTGAAAAGACTGCAATTAAGTCATCTTGGGTTTTGCTTCTGAAACTAATAGGTTGCAGGTACCAAAGGCATGTTTTCTTCTTTGACCTTCAAAATAAAATAAAAACTGGTGTTTCACACAGAATGATATTGGCAAGGATAACTAACGGGTTACAGGGTAAATCACAAATTTGGTCAATACAATATTCAAAGATTAAAGTAAACATTGAGCTGATTTTAATTTATGTACAATAAAAAAATTTGAGCAATAATTAAAGACATTGTCTAATGTAATGAAGAAACCTTACGGTTCTAGCTAAATTCCAATTTTATAATAACACTAGCATTTACCTGTTGTGAGAGTTGCAAGAATTTTCATGTATAAGGGAACATCCTCCATAAAATCTTTTCCAACATAGGGATTTTTAACCTGTGCAGAAATAGTGAAAGTTTGATTGATAACCATGGTAGGATCAATGAAAAATGCAAAAGAGAAGACAAAACAATTTGAGCTGTGGACCTTAGTCAATATTAATTTAAAGATACTAACCTACAAACAATACTTAAATACTCCTGATAAATAACATCATGAATGAAATGACAATATAATAGATATGTGTATTTTAAATAGAATTGAACAAAATAGGAAAGAACATATGTAAAGAAAAAAATCATGAAAATATAAGGACAATCTACCAAAGAAAAAGCCAACACACAAACTTAGATTATATAGTCCGGTCCATAACATGCACCCCCTTCCTACCAATCTCTACCCCCACATGTGTTTGAGGCCCACAACATCAATTACTTCTTGTTTCTATACGTATTTCCAAAGGGAGTTTGATGTTCTTGTCTCACTTGATTTTTTTAGCTACAAAAACTTCTAGCAATACTTGAGAAAAAAGACGAAATGGGAGTGTACTGTGTAAGTCCTTGCAATATCTAGTTGAATGTGTTGCTTCTTGTTTTATTTCATCTCCATAATTTTTTGTAATCTCATAATCTTTTTCAAGTATCTCTCTGAGTTCTGTAGACATCGATTTTCAAACTTCAACACCACCTTTGTTACCATTGGTGATAGAAAATAGGTGGTCCATCGCTCCTCTTAAAGACCTGAAAAATGAATGGTCATGATTTGCATTTGATAGGTTTTAACTTTTGAACAACTAATGCTATTGAATAATTAAAAAACTACTTGGAGGTTGGACATTTCAGCCTTCAGGGGAGTTTCAGTCTCAACTCTGAACCAAATATCTCCTCTATGTCTAAGACTCAAATAGTGAAGTGTCTCTACCTCTGGGCTCTAGCTATCCTCTGTCTAGAGTTGGACATTGAACCGCTACAAGCTGAACTTCCACTTGGAAAATAAATACTATCATCAAACAGTAAGAGTGCATGCTACCACATCCATAGAAAGTGAACAACCTATAGGATATTTGAAGAATGAAAGCAGGAATATGCTATGAATGTGATGATTATTACAGAGTCACAGTAAGAGTGCAGGATACAACATCCATAGAAAGTGAACAACCTATAGGCTATTTGAAGAATGAAAGCAGACATATTCTATGAATGTGATAATTATTACAAAGAATGTAATAATCATCACATTCATAACATATGCATGCTTTCCTGTGAAGATTAAAATTTAGTAAAGTCCAAAGTCTACAGTAGAGAAGTGGGGACAAAAAAAACTAACCAAGATATGTTGGAAACTCCACAAAAAATTAGTAGAAGTAGAATCACACCCCAGTGGATTGAGCACACCAACGTCCTGTGAATCGGGCTCAGTCCAAGAGGTTCACCACTCACTCTCCAGACTCAGGCTCACCATTATCCAAGAATAATTGGGCTCACTACTCACTTTCCATACTTGGGATCATCACTGTCTAGGAAGAATCGGGCTCCTCAAATTATGCATGATTCATTTCCTTGTTGTCCTGAGGCAATTCATTCTATTGGAGTGCAAGGAGACATTAGAGGAGCAGAAACAAATCTATGGGTAGGGTGACATTGGAGGGAAGTGGAACAAATGAAAACAGAGAGAGTTAGGGTCACAAGTCCCTTCTTTTCCATGTATTGAAAAAAAAATGGGTAAATTCAATATCAAGTTTAGAATTTTTACCTAAGGAATTCGCCTTCCAAAGTGGTCCATTCCAGTTCACTGTTTAGGATCAACTAACCTCAACGAACTTGACAAATCCTTGAGATACAAGGAATTTCAAACATCAACCTTTAAAAACCACGAACCATGTAATTTAGTATCATTGTTGATTCCAGATTCAGCTTCTATAGAATTTTGAAGATAATTTGACTAATTTGAGAAAAAGATAGATGGACTGTTTAGATTCCAGTAATCCGAATTTCTAATCAACAAGCATCTTATACAAAGGCCATGCTAGTCTAGGCCACAAACATACACTGAAACTCATCAAGCAGTACTTTAAAGAAGCAATATTTCAATGACACTTAAACTTGTCTCCATGTTCACCAATAATCCCTACAAGAACAATTTCCATCTTTGAAATGATGGAATCAGCAGGCATCCCTAACTACAATTTCTCGTACATAAATATTGGAGATGAATTTGATAGCAGTGTGGCAATCACCACATACTCTAAGGTTCTTAATGACTCTGATAGGAATCCCAAAGGATGTATTGATGAGCCCAAATGCAATTTCCATATTTTCATTATGAAAGTAAAGATTATGTTCCTTCTGCTCCTCCTCCACATCATTTAGTGAAAATATTATATCAGGTGCATACCCTGCCTCCTTCATCATCCCAGAAAATCTGTCCACCTTTACATAAATTTCCTCTATATGTGGAATTGGTTTCTCTTATGATGCAAATGCATATACCTGTTTATTAACCTCAATCTAGCTGCAACCAGGCTTATGTTTTACTTCCCTGTTTTTCATCATTTTTCTCACTTTCTCAATGTCATCCCACCTGCCGAAGGCTGCGTAGATATTTGAAAGTAACACATAAGTTGCAACATTTTTAGGATCCAATTCAAAAAGGTGTTCTGCCACAATTTCCCCTAGCTCTATATTGGTATGAATCCTACAAGCACCAAGCAGAGAAACCCACATGGCAAGATCAAGTTTCATTGACATTTTGTTGATCAAATCTTTAGTCATATACAAGTTCCCATCTTGACCAAGAACATCTACCCTACAGCAATAGTGTTCCTTAAGAGTTGTGATATGATAAAGTCTACTCATCTGATCAAATTAGTGCTAGCCATCATCCACTAGGACAGCATGGCCACAGGCAGAAAAGACACCAACATAGATCACACGGTATGGGACTGTTATGGAGAGCCGCATTTGTTCAAAGAGATTTAAGGCCTCTTAATTCCCACGGTCATGAATGGCATGTCCCATAATCATTGCAGTCCATGAGACCACATCCCGTCTAGGTATCTTGTCAAACACTTTGTATGTATCCTCTATGGTTCCACACTTGGCATACAAATCAATCAGAGCATTCCCCACAAATATGTTTGGCTAGAATCCATTTTTAATTACGTCTACATGGATCAGTCTACCATGTTACAAAGCTTACAAGTTGGCACAAGTTGGGAGAACACTGGAAAACATGTCTACGTGTGGCTTCACACCACAGACTCTCATTTGTATAAAGTGCCCAAGGATTTGTCAAACTGCCCATTTTGCGCATAGCCAGAAATCATGGCATTACAGGAAATCGCACCTCATTCAGGCATTCTATTAAACAACTTCATAGCCTCCTCAGCCAAACCATTCTGCATGACTCCTGTAATCAGGGTATTCCAGAAAACTGCATCTCATTTAGGCATTCTGTCAAACATCTCAATAACCTCATCAACATATCCATTACTTCATGGCATCATCAACACACTTTCTTTGTGCATATCGTGCAATCATGGCATTCCATGAGGCCACATTTCTCTCAGAAATTTGCTGAAAAATCCTCAAGGCCTCATCAACCTGCTCTTTTTGTGCATACCTTGCAATAATAGCAGTCAACCACACATCATTTCATTTGGGAATTTTTCCAAACACTTGGTGCACATCATCTATAATTCTTGTTAATCTCTTCATGAACTTCCTTGCCATGTTGCAGAATACCCAAGCGTGCACAAGCTGATATAATGCTGGAAAGCGTGAAATTATTTTTCTGACTGGCTGTTCTTTGCATTTGATAATACAAATTCAAGGCCTCCTCAACAAGCCCATTCTTAGCATAAGCTTGAATCATAACAGTCCATGAAATGACATTTCATTCAGACATTTTGTCAAACAATTGGCGCACCTCCTCCAAAATCCCGCACTTTGCATATGTGTTGATTAGTGTGTTTGCTACGAATATGTTTTTTTGTATTCATTCCCATCTGGGCCATCATGTGGGTGTGCAATAATTTGGTTTCTGATAGAGCCCTCTTATCAGCACAGGCTCACAGAATATAAACACATTTAGAGGATTTCAAAAGGAAACTTTTAGTCAATACATTGTGCGCCTCTTTCAATCGACCCTGCTTGCACAACCTTCTCACAGTGATGCTATCATAGGATGCCTCTATTTGTTCGCCGAATTTTAGATCATTTGAATCACTATGAAGGTGAAGCAAAATCCTAATAAATAATGATCCCTCCTTCTGCATCTTTCTGAAGGGATTTGACATTGCAATTGCCATTGGCATTGTTGAATTTGGTGGAAAGCCCAGGAATAAATCCGTTTGGAATCATACCATGATAGCCAGATTTTAAAGTCTCATACCAGTGTAAATGAAGCCTTCATATAAAAATAAATAAAAATATAAAAAACCACATACTCACGGACACCGTTCAAAATTGAGCCCTTCCAAAGGGTTCTAGCCCTTCCCACAAGTGTAAAGTTAAAATTGGCCTTCAAAAAAAATTAAAATCTGAATTTTACCCTTACAATTGAGAAGGGAATAATTTATATCAACATTTCAAAAGAAGGGCAACTTTTGAAATTACCCATCCATATAAATTTCTTAAGATGTTGAAATTCCTATGCTATAAAGTTCTAATTCATCATTCAAAATATTCGAAATATGATCAATTATAATCACTTACTCACTCATGTCATGCACTCATTTGTTAGTTGTGCAAGATGGTCAGTAATCATTGATGACTATGAGGCACTAGCAAGATGTGAATCTGACTCTCAAGTCACTTAGGGATGCAATCTAAAGTGTGGCAATGTGTCAACAACTATGACTATAACAAAAAAGAACAACTACTAGACCTGAAACGAGCTCAAAACTTTGTTCCTACTACCTATGTGAACCCTGCTACCAATGTCCACTCTTTTCTCGTCAAAATGAAATTTAAAAGGCCAGTTTGATAAGTCCTATTCTACAAGACTTCATTTATTCAATGAATATCATGGACTCATGGCAACTATAAAGAAATATCGATGGCATGCAAATAAAAATAATGGCATGTAACTAGGATCACAAACTGTGCAGAAACCGATTTATGCATTTTTATAGAGAGTTGTCACTGGGCACACGATATGGAGAAACAATGGTAATTAATAAAATTAAAAAAACAATTGTTGGCTCAAGAATAGTCTTCAATTTGATGGGTCGCATGATCATGATGTAATCTCCCTCTGTCCTTCCAAACATTTGTGGTTTCTCACAACATTTGTCCTCGGCACTACCAAAATACGTATAAAAATTACTTGTCTTTACATCCTCTTCTCTTTTAATTCTCATCTCATATTCATAACTAAGGATTATTATGCATGCAAATCCTCACCTTATAATATGAATTGGGTCAAGGTGCAAAGACAACCATAAAATATTAAATGTGTCAAGATGCAAAGAGTAAGAGACAACTATAAGTAAGTCTTATATTAAATTTACCATATAAATCTTTAATTAACACTATCAAATGAGATTTGACACGTTGGATTGTCATGATATTCTTATCACTCCTTACCAATGTGATTGCAAGGCATTATTCGAAGGTGAAGTCCATAATTTTAGGTCGTCTTCCTCATTATCATGCCTTTTGGTAAGACAATAAAGAGGGTAGTGGCCCGCATCAACATGGAAAATGGTTTCGACATAGAGGTTATACACATTAATTGTTTTCATTAAATAACTTAAATTCCTACCTGTGACTGTCGATTCACTGAATCGTGGAGTCTTGACTAGTACAAAACATAACAAATTTTAGAGCCTCGAGCTCTTAATTATTCACACCTATAACTTTCTCAAATATAGACATTAATAAACTTCTTTTTCGTATTTTGGTTCATTTTAAAAGGCGGAGTGTTGAGACTCGGACATCCATTGAATTGCCCCTCCATCCCATACATGTATGCTTTCATGGCAAGTGTTGAACAAAAAAAATTGATGCCCCAACCTTGGTTATGCTAGCTTTTCTAACTTGCTTGGTATGTAGGATTTTTTTCAAATGTTTTTTGAGTTGTGTATGATATTTTCTTACATGCCCAATCATTATCATTCTTACATCTCTCAAGCTTGGATTGCACATGGATGCCCCAATAATTAAGTGTCTAAGTTTTTTTTTGTATAATGAAGTGTGCTCAAACTTGAAAAAATACAATAGAATAGTTGTTATGTTACTAAACAATAAAATTAATGATACACATATGACAACTTAACGTGCTCAAAATAAGTTTCATTGAGAATATATCATTTTTTCATGTAAATATTAAGGGGTGCTCAATTGTTTAAAATTGTAAAAATTTGAAAGAACAATATTTGTTTTTTGCATTTTTTTGGTGAAAAGGTTTAGTTAATTTATACTCGTCAATTGAAGTACAATTATTTGTATTTCCCTTCATCTGCGAAGGGCTCGGAGAATAAATACCCTTCCAATTGAAATTAAGACCCACCCTTCAAATTAGATCACTGCTCACGGTCCACAACCTAATTTGTATTTTGGTTGGCCCACGAAACAATGACCGAGAGTTTACTACTCGGAGAAATGTGAAACAACTTATGTCATCCATTTTTGTTATATTACTTTAGTAAAGTAATATTTTTTACTAATACAAGAACAAAATATTCCTTTGTAATAAGACACAATATTTCAATGTAATAAGTTTTTTTTAAATATTAACTTTGCAAAAAAACTTATTACATTGAAATATCGTGTCTTATTACAAAGGAATATTTTGTTCTAAGCTAGTGGGATCGCTAAAGAGCTATGGACCTACACCACTAGGTTTATCAAGCACGCTCAGGCTCCATTTCCACTCCCAAATAGTCCAATACCAACAACCACAAAATACACAGCAAAACGCATCTCTGGGATTTGAGGGAAGCACCACCGCAGAGAAAAATCAGAATGGAAAATGGGTAGTACATAGCCTAGACTGAGCGATTTGAATCCAAAGTCATTTATGTCCCTATCGTGGCCAAAAAAACTCAACAACAAACCTACAGAAAACCAAAATCGCATAGATGACAACCACGAATTATCCCCTGCACAAGAATAAATAATATGACCTCTATCGTGAAGGTTTCCAACACATACACATAGTTCCCCCAATATCCAACGATTCAAACCCAGACCAAAGCGTAAAAAAAAACTACACATAGCCCTGCGTAAGGAAAAATGAGTGTCTATGTGACTATTCAATGCGCCCTCTCTCCCCCCCCCCTCGTGTGAGAATTGCATGCACTCCCTTGGTGGAGTATGCGTGTGGGAAAAGGACTGGCATTCCTGCCAACCACATGACTGCCCATGCATATGTTTCCCAAGGGTAATAACTACTTGACCAACTATGGAAAAATTAAAATGGGTGGTGGATGAGATAAGGAAGGGTGAATAACATAGAAAGGTGGCTGAAAACTATATGGTTCACAGCTTGACACTTGTTTGGAGATTAGGTTGGCGGCATAAGGTTGTGTTGGTTGACTGAACCAACAGGCAGTTATATGTAACCATTTGTAAATCATATATATTAGGCTGTTGAGCCAGATGAGACAAATATCCGACTAATTGGAGATTAGGTCGACTGCATAAGGTCGTGTTGGTTGACTGAACTGATAGGTAGTTATATGTAATCATTTGTAAATCATATATATTAGGCTGTTGATCCAGATGAGAACTTGGTTCAATTCTATGCGTGTATGGACCCTCATGTTATAATTTAATATGTTATTCCCTTATCTATGTTCTTGTCTCTTGTGTATGTTATGTCTATATGATTCCATGTGTATTATTGGTAACCCTCTGTGATCAATGAGATTACAACATTGGTTCCATTTTCGGTAGTGCATATACGAATGTAATGACTATAAGCAAATGATATCAAAACAGGAGATTAAGAACTGGTGGGAGCATAAGATAGTAAATTATTTGCAAAACTACGCAAGGATACATAGATTAACCATTGCTCAGGAAAAGGATAAATTCTTCACTGAAACACATGAGAAGTTTGTAGAATCGATACCCCAGCTTTTGAAAAAAATTATGGATGAAAAAGTTGGAAGAAACTAAGGACCAAGATCTGTTAGAGAAACTGATTCAAGGGGGACGAACAAACCTATAGGAGTGGTTTGAAAATATCACAGACGAATTCTGTGAGGAATAAGCCATAGAAGAAAGAACTTTAGTCAAAAGAGTTCAAAAAAGATTTTATACAGACCTTACCGAGCAGTTCCTTTGATCCTTATCGACCCTGTTGTTGAAATTCCTGATAGAAAAGGGAGTGGGTCATATCATAGAACCTTGTCCGTCACTACACAAACCGCCACCAAATTCTAACTAAGCGGAGAAACAGAAAAAGTGGGAAAAATTCATTGCTGAAAGGGAGTGGGAGTACTTCCTAAGAAAATAAGCAGAACTATCCAAGCTTTCTAAAGCGTTGGGTAGGCTATGGGGGGGTAGCTGGGCATATGTCGCGGTAAAGTGAAGAGGATTCTAGTCAACTGAAGGAGATACCATCACCAACAATGAAAAGTCAACCTAGAAAGGAAATCAAATGAACAATGACACACAAAGGTACGACAGATTTAAAAAAAGTAGAAAGAGAGAAGAGGCTGAAAACAACGGAAGAGAGAAGAGAATGGGCTATAGCACTACAAAGAGGGATGAATACTAGGGTGACAGACCAAGAAATAAATCCACCAGAGTCAGGTCATGACTGAGAGGAAGAAGACATGGATGAAGAAGCATCACCCATGGAAGAAGACTTGTGGACATAGTAGCGTGAAGCTCTCCAAATAGAAATTCCTCGGGAGATAAGACCTCTATCTCCAATGAATCCAAGTACCAGGATACAAGCCATTGTCGAAGAAGACTTAAAACTAAGAGCTGGTGATTTTGGTATATGGATCTGACTAGACGACGAGGTAAATGATTATAATCATGTAGTGATCCGTTGACCGGAGGAAAGAAACTAGGTAACACTTCATGCGTATCCTTCCAACCGAAGTATCCACTTACTTTACCTGACACATGAAGGAGCACCCCCCTACAAAACACAGCTTTGCAAAATATAGAATAGTCGGACCTGCAGACAAATCTGTGCAGTTGGACATCGACAGGATAATTCGACCCGAACTGACTGCTTGTTGGAGAAGAAATGACAAACAAAACAACCAATGGGAATAGAAGTTCTGTCAACAACAAATCTACACAACATGACAAACAAAGCATCCCACTACCTCCACCACTGCCCCCACCACCACCACCTCCTAGAGGAGACAGGGATAGTGATACCGAAATAGGTCATAGATCAACACATATCCCTCTATACGAGGGTGATGAAGATCCTAGCAGGGAAACAATTCAGGTTTACCTCACAATCTCTAACTAATTCAGAAACTTTTTGTTTCATACCTATGGCTAATTGCACCAGCGAGGGTTTCTAATGTTTAACTTTGTCTAGTTTACATAAATGAACAGTTTTAGGTGATATGTAGCTTCGGGAAGCACCAGGGTCAATCAATATTGAAATAGAAGGGTTGGAAACTTTACCTTCTATTTCCATCATAGTAGCCTGATGGTATGCCTATCGACCATCCAAGGCTGCATAAATCCTCGGTGTTCCAGCTATGTCCTCTACCATTGGTTATTCCTATAAATTGTGCAAGACCCCATTGGTATTGTTCTTACAGTCTCAGGCATAATGGGGCCCTTGGAATTTACAACATTTGATTTGCAGCTGGGAAACATTGGCTCCCCCATTTGCTATCGGTTTTTAGCATTTGGAGTTGGTAGATAGGGATTTTTACCTGTCTTGTTGAAGTTCTTATTGGCTGGAAACTTGTTGTTCTGTTTTATTTAAGGCGGTGGGTTGAAACCCAATTTTACCTGTATCTACTTCTGTTGATGTTTTCCTACCTTGGTTGTCCATGGTCATAGCAAAGCCTAGCTTTGTGTAGGGTAGTATCCAGATTCTTACGCATGTCAAATTCAATTCTCTCTCTAAAATTGGGAGGAAGACATCTTAAACTCTGTTGTATTTTCACTTTCTCGTCTTTATATAATGTACGTAGTGTAACAGATCTGAAAATTTGTTGATGAAAGCATCCATGGTCATGGAACCCATTCTTAACTCATGAAATTCTTTCACCTTCCTGTCGAAGAATCTTTCATACCTGTATTTCTCCTGAAAAATTATGCGAAAGTTACTCCATCGTATTTCTTTTACCTCCTCTTTCTTGGTATGCTTTAGGTATTTCCACCATCTAGCTGCTTTTCCATTTAAATTATAGATGGCTAGATGGGATTTCATCTAACTAGAGTAGTTGTGCACTCGTAAGTATTTGCTCATACCTAGAAGCCATTCTTCAGCTTTTTCCCCGGTGTTCATCTCTCCTTCATAGGTTGGGGCTCTTATCTTTATGAACTCTCCTTGGAGGTTTTCATCATTCCTCTATTTCTTTTAGCAAGGAAAAAGGGAATTATCACTAGAAATATTGTGGTAATATCTTTTTGGAGGTTCAGGGGTGTGTTCTTCTTCTCGTTCTTCCTTTGAGCTGCTGGCCTGTTTATGATAAAACTATTTCTTGAAATTGTTGGTTGAATGAGTGGGATGTCCATGCAGTATTCCTCCCATCATGTTCCGCAGTAAAGCTTCATTAATTGCTTGCTGCTCTATTCTTTCATTCATATTATCATCCTTGAAACTCTATAAGTCTACTTGCATAATTTGTTTGGTTTTCAGTATATCATAATTTAATTCAACCACCAGTTCTTCTTCTCATGTGTGGGTATTCAATTTTCCTTGTCGGCTATTTTCTTCTTCCTCATTCATGATTTGAATTGTTCTTTGAATCCTGCAATGTAAAAATTTTAATAACAAGAAATTTCCTGTTAGTTAACAAAATTTCAAAAACATAATTTATTTCCTGCAACGAATGTTTGGCATGCCCATTAGGTCTCTTAGTGTTGAAAATGGGCTTTGATACCACTTGTATTGTCCCCAAAATTCAACAATTTTTTTTTGTAGGCTAGTTAAATACTTCCTTTCCTGGACATTAATTATCTTTTGCAGAATATACCTGTCGTTTGTTCTCTAGATCTAGGTGTTACAAGTTGTCTTTCCCTTTTTATGTATTTTCCTATGTAATGTTGATATTGTTATGTACAGTGGTAAAGTTACTTGGATTTGTTTGCACAATTACTTTTCTGGCATTTACTATTAACATATATTTGCATAAGCTGGTTCAGTTTCATCTTACTATCTATTTATATGTCTTGTACTTTGTTTATAGTTTTATTTATTAAAAGTTCTAACTTGCCTTTAACTGTCAAGGGGTGGACTGGCGGGGTTTGTATCCCTTGAGGGACCACTTGGAGAGGTAAAAAGGTTCCTCCTACTTTTATGGAGTTTACTTAGTTCATTGCGAACTAATGCAAACTTCCACTTTTGTGCAGGTTTCTTCATTGACGGAAACTATTTACGACATTGAAAAGCAACAACATTCTATAGTATAATAACTATGCTACACTATCTTATTCATAACTGGCATTAAGAGGACTAAAGTCTTGACCTAGTGGTTCCTACGTTCTACATTTAGGTAGAGTTGACAGTGTCAAGTTGAAATCATTACGGTTGTCATTATTGTTATGCTTAAGGTTATACAACTGTATCCATTTTTGATATTCAGTTTATAACATGTAATTTTTAAGGTATAAAGCCTAATGCATGGTCCTATACTATGGAAAATTCTTATGAAAATACCTTTGGGAGACTATGGTATATGCATAAAAGATTTATGGCATATTTCATATGCCATAAAACTTTGGTATACAAATGCAAAGGAGGGTTTTGACAAGGGTTTAGTACTAGGGTGGTGGAAAATGCGATTTCATTGTGGGATTGAACATGGAGATGTGGGTATGAATTTTTTTAGTAGCGCAGACCAAGGTGGCACATTTATGGCTCCTTGGAAAGTGTGGGAAATGATCCTCATATGTTTTTCTGGTCATGGATGTGATTCATTTGGTTTTGTTCCTACGTGTCTGTGTGGTTTTGGCTCTCTGATGTTTATGATGCGAGGAGTAACAGGCTTCCCCTACGTTGATATGTATGCTATCAACATGGTTTTACAGCGCTTTTTTGTTTGTTGCTTCAGTTGAGGTTCAACATACTCCTCATAGCTCTGCGTGTTTGGTTTTGCAGGTAACAGGGCCGGTGGCTCGGACTCGTGTCTTGACGATGGCTCTCTGGATTGTCTATGAAACCCTTTAAGCAAAAAATCCCTGCGAATTGCATAGGGCCTTACCTCTGCGCATATGTGTGATAGAGTGTTGCACTCTAGTTTGGGAGGGGTTATCTCTGTGTAATTTTGGTTAATAAAATTGATACTTTGTTTGGGGCCTTTGTATGGTTTTGGGCATCCAAGAGATGTGACTGTATTTATCTTTTCCTATCATGTTTTAAATGTAAATACTTTGGGTGAGTCGTGTATGTCCAAATGAGGACTAGGTTTTGTAAATACATTTTATTTGTATTACAATCATGTGGGCTTAATGTTTTAATGGAATATTTCTGCGTTTTGGTTTAAATGATGCGAATACTATGGAATGATAGTGTCATTGCTTACAATGGCACTATGTGAATTGAGACTACGTGTATTTTACTTCGTAACTATTATATTTGTCGAATGTATGGTTTATTATCATGGATGGGGTTTATTATTACGTCATTTAGCTTAGCATAATGCTCCACATATGGTTTCTATGTTTTATTAAGGCCGTGACTATATATGCGTTGATGATAGGGTTTAACTATCCTTCTCAGCATTATATTTGTTGGGTTTGATTTAATGTTTATCATGGGCGGGGGTTTCACCTCACGACCATGATCCTGGCTCAACCTTTAGGTCAATACATAACATTCTCATTTTGTTTTTATGTTTATTTTAATTATGTGACTGTGTAGAAATGTAAAATAGTGTATAAGTTTGGGGTTACAGTCGTGATCTTGGAAGTTGTGACTCAACACTTAGCGAATATGCAGCTGGTGAATATAGTGTTTGTTGTATATAATGTGTATTTGGTTTATGCTAGCATATCTTGTATTGGGTTGAACTGTAGGTTTATGATGAAGTTTTTATGGGCAGCAGGTAATGCAAACCCTTCACTATGTGGGTTACAGTGTTAATATGTTGGTGTTTATTATATCTTGTATTTATCATTAATACCTACAAGATTCAATTGCTAGCATGTAATTGATTTGATTTTGGTTTTTAATAATGAAAGCCTGCATGATTTGATCTTGGGTTGTCCTAATGCTTGGACTGGTGTTAATGAAGAATTATTGTTTTGATATTTTAATCCTATAGGATTCGATCCTAGGAAGTCCTTACGCTTGGACTGGTCTTACACCATGTTATGTTCTTGTTTTGGGAACGATGCCTACAGGATTCGATCCTGGGTTTTTAAATGGATTATTTTGGTTAATAAATTGGTTTATATCATGTATATATTTGATTCTTGGTTTTTTATTAGAATAGTTGAGATAATTGTAATGATATTTATGCCTATGGCCAAACCTTAATAGGTTTTGATGGCTATATTTTATGTAGAGGTTTTTATAATTGGAAATGTATGGGGTTTGTTTAAGACTTTATCATTTTTATGTTTTATTATAGGATTAGTATTTAAACTATATTTAAGTCTGTAAACCGTGTTTATGATATAGTTGTTTTATAATGGATTTGTTAGATGAATTACTAATAATCATGCTGGAAATATGAAATCTTCCAGCAGTGGAAATGTAGAGTTGGATTTTAATATAAATAGTTTCATTTTTGTGTATTTAATTAGTTCCTTTTGGTTGATAGTTTATTAGTTATTTTTAATATGATCTAATCCTAGTTCGAAGTTGTTCCACTCAGAGATGTGACCTCTGGTATGTGGGTTTTATAAATTTGTTTATTTGTATGTAAAATCTATTTTACTTTTTCATAATTACAAATAAAGCTGAATTTAAAATATGAATGATAGAAGAGTAGTGCGAAAATAATAGAGACCATATTTTTCCTATGGTTTTGAAAAATGATAAAAGCATATGTGACAATCTAAATCCATTGTAAGAAATATAATCTATATTTTCTGACCTAAGCAACCATGGTTAAGAAAACGAAACACTCCTGTAGCATAATCTTTATTTCTAGGTTTTGTATGAACACGCAAACTAACTAACCCTAGCTTCTCTTTAAGGTTATGTAAACAAAATAACCTAGCTACAACAACATATAATATTCATATTTTCATTCCAGATTCTAATCCCTTCATTTAATAGGAAAATTGTATGAACTATAAGGAAGATAAAGAAACCCCATACCTACAGTTTGAAGCTATTTTAATGGATGGAAACCTTGCACACTCAAACACACAACATTAACAAGGACACAGATAGTTATGACCTTTGTTGAGTTAACCAAATAACTTGGGAACTACCACATTCCACCAAACCATAACCTAGAATCGTTCCTGGTTTCAATCTGGATTCCCTCAAAATGCAAGTAGCTTAGATCTCCTAAGGTAAGGCTTCCCTATCTCGGATAACAGTTTCTGCACTAGTTGGCTTTTACTCTTGGGAAAAATGATCTCCAAGAACTCTCTTGAGAAAATAATATGATAACATAGATGGAAAAATCAAACATCCCCAACCCTCTCTTTGGGATGGGTCTTTATAAACATATTTTTAGGAAAAGGAGAAGTTAAATCAAGAATCATTTGTTTTCATGAAATAACCATTTTTACTTAATATAGGTGAATTTTATAATTATTTAATTTAACTTAGGAACTTTTTGACTAGTTCCTACCTTGACTCTTTTATGTATTTAATATTTAATTAATATTAGTAATAAATAATAATACATAGATCCTTTCATTATTATTCATAGTTAATAGTATTAATACATATTCTTACTATTTTATTCACATTATATATAAACTATATATATACATATATCGTTGTTAACATTTTTACTTTAGGTATCATATAGCATAATCACTAATCACATGATACTTTTTTTTTAGCTTATAGTCATGATCCAGATGGAGATCGGTGGCCACCCACCTATTCCACTAGCTCAAAACAATTGTCCATTGTGGCAGTTTCCTATTTATTTTTCTGCAATTTTTTGAGTCCTAAACTTTTGGGGCCGTTTTGAGGCCCTAAAAGGCGTTTTTTGGAGATTTGGGGCCAAATGGTTGCCATTGACATGCATTTGGCTAACCAAAACTTGTAAATCTTAGACATACCTTTCCAACGAGCTATTGAACGCCCAAATCGGAGATTGTATGCAAAATTTATGACCCTGGGAAGTTGACTATTCAACTTACCACCTTGGGGCTGCAAACTTCATGACGATTCATCTTCTAGGGTTACGTTTTCGACTTTTGGGGTTCTCACCTCATTATTATTATAAATAGGCCCCTTTGGCATCATTTTGTATTCAACTTGGCATGAATGAGCGTAGCAGCCATATCTCTTCTCAGAGATAGCTACCACCATTCTAGCAATTGTATTACAATCTGTTCTATTTCTGCCATTTAATAGAATATGTGTTTACTGTATCTTTGTTATCTTTGCAAAATGTCTATTATTATGATTCTGTATATGTTCTTTCATTTCGTTCATGCATAAATATGGATCAATGGTATCAGAGCAATCTTCTCTTTGATTGTTTCTCGACGCATGTCCCCAACGAGGTCCGAGTATAGAGATTTTGGTCTCGAACTAGTTTCACTTGATCATTCTCACCATCCCAAATGACCTCCCATGGTAGAAGAAAAGAGAGATGACGGAGCAGGAGATCCTATCAAGTTGATGCTCGAGGAAGCCCTCGAGCGATAGAGGAACGAGATGATGGATAGTTTCACCCAAATCCTTCTACGAATGCCGGCAGCGGCAAGTGCATCTTCAACAAGTAGCCGGTTCGGGGATGCAAATCCCTTCAAGGTACAAGTTAACTTTGATATTCCTTTATTTGAAGGCAATATCGATGCAGATGCCCTGGATAATTGGTTGAATGTTCTAGAAGGGTATTTCTCTATCCACAATTTTTCTGACAGAGAAAAGATCACCTTTGCACTCCTTAAAGCAGTCCCCCATGTCCAACATTGGTGGGGTACTTATTGTGAGAAAAAATCATCAGATGAGTCTGGAATGTTTGAAACAAATCCCACTTGGGAATCTTTCATAGATGCCGTCAGGGAACAGTATTACCCTGTGGGAAACTATGATGACCAGTACACAAAATGGACCATTCCGCATCAAGAAAGGGACCAGACCGTGTTAGAGTACACCAACAAATTTCATACCTTGTGTACAAAGTTCAGTATCAAGGACTCTAAGTGACACCTGATTCTGAAATATCACAGTGGTCTACATCGGTACACCCGAACTGAGATGGACTTCCTCAGCATCTCTTCACTTGGATCCGCCTATTGGTATGCTGTCAAAATTGAGGAGAAATTTCGACAGAAGAACAAGAAAGACTCTGGACCTATGAATCCACAACAGAAGCAAGGCAAGGGAAACCCTGGCCCGCAGAACACAGTAAAAGAAAACAACAACTAGTCCCCTCCACAAGCAAAGAATGGGGATGGAAAGACAAAGAAGGACACTGGTAAGTGGTGCGAATTTCATAAAAGCCCTTGGTACAAAACTGATGAATGTCGCTCAAAGTAATCATTAGTGACTGAGATCAAATCTTTAGAATCAGATCTTGATTCTGATTCTGAACCCAATGCCACAACCGCATACAATGGGAGGCATATCATTAATGCAGACTTCACTGCCACTGTTGCTACTGCATAGATTCAACTAGAGGATCCTGAAGAGTCACATGTAGAGGAGTGCCTATTCCACTCACAGATGTGGGTGAAGGGAATTCCTCTACATTTTGTTGTTGACAACGGCAGCCAAAAGAACCCGATCTTAGCAGAAGCCATCAAGAGATTGGAGCTTCCGACAACACCACACCCGCAACCTTACAGCATCAGTTGGCTAAGCCAAGGATGAGGTATCTGCATTACTCAACAATGCCTCCTACCATATGGAATCAAGACTTACAAAGATGAGGTACTGTGTGATGTGGCCCCACTTGAAGTCTGTGATGTTCTTTTAGGACAACCATATATGTGGAAGCGTCATGCTGTATATGAGTCACGGCCTCGCAGTTTCATTGTTACTTTTGGAGGAAAAATCTATCGAATACCAGAGACCATTGCACCTAACAAATTCTTTCAATGTAGGAAGATAAGTTCCCACATCAGAAAATTATTCCTCTTCACAATTGCGTTTGAAGGAGAACATAAGATCACAAAGACCTCCACACCCTCTACACACGGTGTCTCTGCTCATCAGACACAAGAAGAAGACAGATCCATTGTTTTCTCATCTATCCAAGTACCTCTATGATGCAAGGCCATGCATTCAAGGTGCTAATCCAGAAACAAATCATCCATACAACAATTACAGACTTATCGGGATGTCAAAGAAAGGAAGCCTCTTCACTTCAGCAAATGTCGCACCAGGAGATAAACTCAACACATAGTTTGAGATATGATACTGGATTCGATGCAATGAAGAACATTGATTCCTAAGGAGGGAGGATTGATCCAGATGGATATCGGTGGCCACCCACCTATTCCACTGGCTCAAAACAATTGTCCATTGTGGCAGTTTCCTAGTTATTTTTCTGTAATTTTTCGAGTCCTAAACTTCCAAGGCCGTTTTGAGGCCCTAAACAACACTTTTTGAAGATTTGAAGCCAAATGGTTGCCATTGAACCTTATCTAATTGACCAAAATTTGTAAAGCTTATACATACCTTTCCAATGAGCTATCGAATGCCCAAATCGTATATCGTATGCAAAAGTTATGACCCCGGGAAGTTGACTGTTCAACTTACCACCTTGGGGCCGCAAACTTTATGACAGTTCATCTTCTAGGGTTATGTTTTGGAATTTTGGGGTTCTCACCTCATTCTTATTATAAATAGGCCCCTTTGGCCTCATTTTGTATTCAAATTGGCATGAATGAGCGTAGCAGCCACATCTCTTCTCAGAGATAGCTACCACCATTCTAGCAATTGTATTACAGTGTGTTCTATTTCCGCCATTTAATAGAATATGTGTTTACTGTATCTTTGTTATCTTTGCAAAATATCTATTATTATGATTCTGTATATGTTCTTTCATTTCATTCATGCATAAATCCGGATCAAGTCACTTCTTATTAATGTATTTGGCTAGGGGTTACGTCAACTAGGTTAGGCAACTCTAAACCTCCTTGCATGTTGGATTACCTCGTATAACATTGTAGTTCCTGAGTAATTTATGAGATACAAAAATTCAAAATTTCATTTAAGCACTTAAAAATAAATAAGACGAGATCAATATTTTATCACAGTTGTTTTCACTCAACATATTATTTTTTCAGTAACTTCTAGCATTTATTCAGAGCCCATACTCAACACAATAAATAAGGAGTTACAACTTAGTTCAATTCTAGAGATCCTCTCTCAAAACTAATGCTAGGATGTATTTTTAGGATACACCTAGGGCTACAACGGCCAAGGATCAGATGTTCCATAGCTTATGCTCAACATCAACTTGGAATGCTCCAGTGCTTATGCCCAACACTTCCAATTCTTATATTTTCATGTGCTTCATAGCTTCACTCTCAATACAAAGGTTTCATAAATCATGTGCTCCAGAGCCTCTCTATCAACACAAACATTAAATACTCATGTGCTCCAGAGCCTCTTGCTCAACACAAACATCAAATACTCACATGCTCCAGAGCTTCTCGCTCAACACAAACATCAAATACTCATGTGCCTCAGAGCTTGCGCTCAACAAAAGCATCGAATACTCAAGTGCCTTGGAGCTTGCGCTCAACACAACTATCTCATAATTATGTGCTTAAAGGTCCAAGCCCAACACATGAAATCATATACATAAAACATATGCATTTGGATTACACCCAATATATCAAACAAATCATCATTCTCATGTGAAGTGGGATCGTATGCGCAATATAAAAAATATAACATCAAAGCAATATCACATGCAATGGGACTTATGTCGATAAGTGTCAGGTCAAAAATTTGGGATATTACACTTATATTGCACATATTTATTATCTTAGGCTTCTGATGTTTACCTTTATTGTTGTTATTGTTCTATAGCGTTTGGTGAGACAATCAAGAGACATGAAAATGAAATAATAAGCAAGTTTGACATAGAAGTTGGATCCACTTTTGTCCCTCATCTATCTACAAGTTGAAAAGCTAATGATTCTTTGTATCGGAATCAGGGACTGTAAATAATTTAATGTTAAATATGGAGCTCCATTTTCGTTACGTTGTGGGGTATCTATGAGCTATAGAACATAGTATTATGCAATATGTGAAGGACAATTTCCTGATGCAAATTCAAATAAAAAGAGGGATTCTTGATATAAGAATTGGAGGATTTTTCCATTACTCTAAAATACTCTAAATCCTCCATGAAGACAAAATAAGTTCATGGAAGTTTAGACCAAGGGATAGTACTACTCTTCAACTCAAAACAAAAATTTATCAATCGCAGGAAAATTCATTTGAATTCTTGGAGTTATGTGTGGGAAGATTCCATACTGAAATCTCGTCAACCAAAATCGAAAGTGATGGACTAGACTTGCTTCATAAATTTATTGGGAAAGGAAAAAAGGAATTTCTAGATAAATTTAGGTTTGTTTGGTTCACTGAAAAATGTGATAGAGATAATAAGGGTAAATATGTTAAAAATTTGGAAACATTTTGGAGTCTGTTTCGAAAATATTTTTGTAAGATAAACATGATGATGCTTGTTTTGAAGGGTGAGGACAAACAAGGGAATCCTTCTGTGAATTACATAGATGTGAAACCTTATAAATACCCTAAGGATAATACTAATATAGTAATTGGATTATGGAAGTATCTTTCTAAATAGAATCAATATCTGATATAAGGAACTTTCTCTCTTGTTTTATGGATAAAATGGATGTGTAACATGAAGCTCTAAACAATTTAATATAATTTTCTAAGCTAATGTTATTGACCTTTTTATTGTGTTGAGAAAGGTTGTTGTGATTAATTATTTTTGGTTTGAATGGTTTATATATGCTATTGTTTCAATTTTATATTGTTTGACTTTTATATTTGTAACGTATTGGTAATTTCTTGTGCCCACTTATTTAATTTGAATACTTATTTAAATTTTGTCTTAATATTGTAGCTATATTTTAGCTCTGACAAGTTTGTATTCTTGTAGTTATATTTTTAGCCATATATTTTATATGTAGTCTTAACATCCACTCAAAATAAATTGTTGGTATTGGGACACTAGTACATGTGGGAAATTTTCCCACAAAAACTCATTGCTATTGCAACGGTTGTGTGTTTCTATAGCCACGAACATGACCCCTTCTTTTCATGGAAAAACATTTGTGCCTATAGAAACACTTTACACACTTCGTCGCTATAGCGACATACAAGACATGAAACTTGTGGCATTTCCATTGCGACGAATGGAAGGTGTCACTATTGCGATGAATGGATGGTTTCTATTGCAACGAAGGTTCATCGCTAGTGCAAAAAATTGTTAGCAACGAAGGTCCAAAAGTCCATCGCTATAGCGATGAAACTTCCTTTCATGTACCCACGAATTTGATACACTAGCGAAGGAGTTTTTGTCGAAACATTAAAAGAAGGGTCGTACAAATAGTGATGTGGTACCGTCGCTATAGAGACAACTATGCTAAATTTGTGTGAAGGTTATTCATCGCTATTGCAACAGTTGCATGTTAATTTTTTAAATGGAGGTTCATCGCTTTAGCAACGATTCATGTTAATTTTTTAAAAGGAGGTTCGTCGCTATAGCTACTGTTCTACAAAATTTGTTAAACAAAATTGATGTTGAACTAGTCGAGAGTCATCTAGTTTTCACCTGTATTTCTTTCCCTCATGGGTGAGAAATAAATTACTTGGTTGGACCAATCCTTCATTATATGAGGATTAATAAGGGACCTTATCTATAAAGGCTCCTTTCAGGCCCAAAATCAAATGAAATTGGGGCCAATGAGGGGGTACTTCATAACTCCTCACTTTATATATATAAAGACAGAGAAAAACCCCAAGGTCCAAATACTTTCTTGGAGGTCATAAGTGCACTGAAAACACATTTTGTTTTAATGAACTATCGGTTATTGTTTAGTTAGATGGCCCTTTGTTATTGGTGCTTATACTGGTACTTAACAAATTCTAGAACCAAGTCGCTATTATAGATGTTTCTAGGCTTCGATCATCAATTGGTTTAATGACTAGCTTTGCTACTTACAGGATATGCTATTGGTAATGGTAATGGGTATGTATCTATACGAGGTGTCTGCATCAAAAAAATATACTGGAAGTTTGCTAAATAAGGAGAAACTGGTACTTAAACTGCTCATTCTACTGGACCAACTTATAGCTATACTTGTTTCTTTGCTTCTACTGTTGATTTATCTGTAGGATCAGCTTAGTGCTGGATAAAGAACTGGATCTACATAGAATTGAATGCATTGATACATATATAATTTATATAACATGTAAGAACTAGTTGACAGTCATCTAGTTATCAGCTACACCTTGCATAAGAAGGCAGATAAGAGACTCCCATTATGTTATCCCCATGGAATCTCCAACAAACACAACATGCAAACCTTGCAATAATTTTAGGACATCAGGTGCATTAAACCTACGGGCACACTAAGTATAGTCAAGAATCCATAACTTCTGAATATATGAGAAATAAGGTTAAGAGAGAAAATTAGAATAACTCAAAATGTAGGTTTCATAGTTTTACATAGTTAAGTAGGTAAGTATGAGTACTTCTTGTTATATTTTTATTAATTAGACAACATTATCTTAGTATCTTATCTGAGAGAATAGCATGTACAACAATAATCACAAGAGACAAGAGACACAAATAATTTTCCTTGGGGAAACCATAAAGGAGAAAACCCCGCAACTTCCTCAGAGATAGAATGAGTACCAGTAGTAAAAGTAAAACCCAAAAACATAAAGATGTTCTTCGACAGCTGATATCTCTCACTTGTGCCAGCACTTCCTCTTTTACTCATGCACCCCAGTTGAGTGAGTGTGCGTGTGTGTAGAAATGAGGAGAGCCTCACTTCTATTTATATTCTTCCAACCACTTGATTTCCACTCCAACAAGTCGGTCTCGCTTGACAATTACTTACAAGGGTCGACTTCTCTAGGAGATTCTAATAAACCTAGTGCCCCACAACTATGGGGACTTTACCCCCTAATCAACAAGGAGGGTTTACCTCTATGACTTTACATGACTTGATTAGATTAATGATTCTCTCGATAGGAACATCGGGGACCAATGGAATACATTATATGAAATATATAGGTGAATACATTATGAAGTTGTAATTAAATCAACACTCCCTCTTAACTAGGAAGGTATTCTCAAGACACAATTCATTAGCACAAGTCTTTGTCACTGGATCATCATCAAAGTTGTATCATCACCGGATCAACATCAAAGCTAAATTATCACTGGATCAACATCAACTCTGGATCATCACTGGATCAACATCAAAGCTAGATCATCACTGGATCATCACTGGTTCATCATCACAGCTGGATCATCACTGGATCAACATCAAAGCTAGATCATCACTGGATCAACATCAAATTTGGATCATCACTGGATCAACATCAAATATGGACCATCACTGGATCATCATCAAAGTTGTATCATCATTGGATCAACATCAAAGCTAGATCATAATTGGATCATCATCAAAGTTGGATCATGCTATCTCGATCAAATGGTGCTATCTCTCAATTCTACTCATAACAGGAATGTCTACAGAGCCAACCCTTTTTCATGCTGGTTGTAGGCCTATCCTCCATGTAGGTATTCATCTTCTTTAGCACTTATATCTGACCACGGGAGGAACACATCCAAGAACCATGTCAGAAAGGCATGTTGAACACTCACATCTAACCATGGGAGGAACACATCCAACACCATGTCAGAAAGGCCTAGCAATCACATCTGACCATGGGATACCCAGCCTGACACCATGTTAGAATGGCCCAACACTTACATTCGACCATGGGAGGAACACATCCAAGAACCATGTCAGAAAGGATCAGCACTTATATTCACCGACATGGTAGGACACACCTACTACCATCTGTGAAAAGGCTCTAGCACTTACATCCATTGGCATGGTAGGACACACCTACTATCATCCATGGAAAGGACCCAACACTTACATCTACTAGCATGGCAGGACACACCTACTACCATCCAAAGAAAGGCCCCAACACTTACATCTATTGGCATGGTAGGAAACACCTACTACCATCCAAAGAAAGGCCCTAGCACTTACATCCACCAGAATAGTAGGACACACCTACTACCATCTATGGAAAGGCCCTACACTTGCATCCACCAGCATGGTAAGACACACCTACTACCATCTATGGAAAGGCTCTACACTTGCATCTACTGGAATGATAGTACACACCTACTATCATCTAGGGAAAGGATCTGCACTTACATCAAACAGCATGATAGGACACACCTACTATCATCCGGGGAAAGGATCTACACTTACATCTATCAACACGATAAAACACACCTACTATCATCTAGGGAAAGGCTCAACAATTACATCTGACCATGGGAGGAACCAATCTTGCCACCATGTTAGAAGGGCATAACACTTACATCTGACCATGGGATCACCAATCCTACCACCATGTTAGAAGGGAACTTCACTTTGGTCTAACCATGGGAGGAACCAATCCTACCACCATGTCAGAAAGGCACACAAACTCATCACTTCCCCTTCGAAGGAACCTTGATTTGGAGAACACCAAGCTTCTTCACTTCGGAAATTTCTAGCATAGAATCACATCAGGGTTGATTATGTCCAAGGATAACCTATGAGCTTCGCTAGGAATTATTACATCTAAGGACAACCTACAGGACTGTTTATGTCTGATAAATCTACAAGCTTCACCAAGATTTTATATGCTCAGACATCCTATCTTACCAGCTATGCTAGAACTCCTTCTTTCGAGAGATCTTGATCTGGATCACATATTGGAGCTTCACTACTCCTCTCTGCATCATACAAAAATTCAAGTCATATCAATCAAATAAAATAGTAGTTTTCAAAAGAAACATACTACCTCCAAAATAGTCAAGAAAGTGGCAACATGTTTTGCCTTAGCTTTATTCAGCGCCATGCATGACTGCTTCCTGATAAACCAAGAGATCACACCTGATCTCATACCGAAGCAACACCCTGAAGTGATCTTCCTATCAATGGCACTGCTTGCCCACTCTGAATCAACATAACCTTCAAGGTTAATCTTTTTATATTCCTCACACTTGATCCCATAGTCAATTGTACCCTTCAGGTACCTCAAAATATGATTTGCAGCAATCACGTGAACATGTCTCTATGTATCCATAGTAAAGAAAATATCTGGTCTTGTATTCGTCAGGTACATCAAGGAACAAATCATCTAACAATACATCGTGGCATCAACCGACTCTGATGAAGCATCACTCAATAGCTTCAGGTTTGATGCCATAGGTGTGGTCATGGCCTAGAAAGTAGTGCATCATATCCAAGTCCTTCATCTCGAACTCGGCATCAATTCTCCTTCTTGTAACTTTAATGAGTTCCTGTTTTCTTTCACAAACATGTCATCGAAATATAGTAGGAGCATCACTGGTCTTCCGCCTTCAACCTTAAAGTAAAGGTTGGAATCTGCTTTACTCTCATTAAATCCAAGAGCCATCAGTAAGTTGTCCATCCTATTGTACCATGTCAAACCTTACGATCTTCTGTAGTCACTCCCTCTGAAGTGGAGCATCATTCTCCCTCTGCCTTTCATACTCTATGTATTGAAACATTCTGTACTGGAGTGATAAGCAACTTCCTCTACTACTAATATTCTATGTATCCATCTAGGATCACTAGATACCAAGATCCTCTATCTTGAACCTTTTCAAAAGTTCTTCTTGCACCCATCTGTGAGCTTGTCATCCGCTATAGGATTTCATCTTCAACATTATAGAAAAGGTTAATATCTTCATCACTCTAGGTGATCTTCAAGCTCCTTATGTATGTGTTATCCCACGAGTGTCTTCTGATCTCGTACAATGCCTTCTTTCATTTGCACACATGATTCTTCCTGCTATGTGTCTTATCCTCCAGTGGCCACAAATGTCTATTCATAGTCTATGCCTTCTTTCCGTGAGAAGCCTCGTGCTACGAATATTTTCTTGTATCCCACGATGTTGCCATCTACTACATGTTGGATCTTGTAGATCCATATGGAAGATACTACAGACTTCCCTTCAGGTCTTCGACATCGCATTCTTGTCATCATTCTTCATTTTGGATTATTTCTTGAACTGTTGCAACTTGTTCTTCGGAACAAGTCTCATCCTTATTTTCTTGTAGGCGATTGTACACGATATTTCCTACAAGTCAAATGCATTAGTTGTATGGTTAGAAACATNATACTAGGAAAACATTGATATTGTGCACTAATACAATCTGTCAGAAAAGAGGTTTCATTCTAGATAATTAGAAATGGAGAGTTGTATAGAACCATGGGCTACTTACCTATCAAATGCATATTATCATTATACTATCATTAATGCAAACATTCTATCATGCATAACATATCAACTGAATATAAACAAATGCATAACAAAATAATATCAATAAATGGCAATTGAATACTTATCTTTATTTTTTTCATGGGTAGACTCATTCTTGAGCCTTCAGCTTCATCATATTCTTCATTCATAATATCATCATTTCTTATCCAAATGCTAAGATGGATAAGAGGTTCTTCAGGAGTTGAGTCCTTCATATTCCTCATCGCTTGAGGGATCTTCTTTGGATTGTGAGAGCTTTATCTTCAGTTACTCTCATTTTTTTTTCTTATTATGAGTCGAGATTCTTCTTGTGTGCACTATTCCTAGAGTCCATTGAAGGTAATCACTTCCTTTTGGCACACATTCCTTGAATGAATGACTCCCACGATCCTGGGAGGCCATTCAAGGTGGTTATGATAGTATCTTGTTCTTTTTCGACTGCTTCGTCATATCATTGAACACTTCCTTTTGGCGTCTTCAGGGATGACACATGAGGGATGAGACGATCTTTAATAGAATCTATAATGATTCTCTTGGCTCTATTCTTAGCCTCATCTCCCTCTAGCTCCTAATCCTTTCTTACTGAAATACTGATCCAAGTCAATTTCTTTAATGATCACAAAGTTCCTATACTTCCATGCTTGGAATTTGTTAGCTTCACAAATCTTGTCATCAAGCTGGTGTGATTAGTCATTTTGAAATGAGAACCTCAACTGTGAATAGCAAAAGATTATATCTTAGTGATTTGAGGTGTCCGTCCTGGTTCTGGAGATGGACGATCTAGGGTTTGTCAGAGAAAACCTAATTTTAAAAACTTGGAATATTTCAGATATGATTGTATATAAATATGGTCCTCTGAAAGGAGATCTATCCAATGTAATCATTTTCTAAAAATAGTGGAGTGAAGCTCCCGGAACAGGAAGCCCTGGTTTTCCAATTTCCTCTATAGAAATGCCTAATATTGTTTTTGCAGTATCTCCAAAATTGTTGTTCCTCTCTACCTAAAATTTCATAATGTGGTATCCTCATTTGTCCTCTTTCCACCACCATAGGTTTGATTAGAATTGGTTTCACCAATTGGTACTTATGATAGTTTTCCCACAGTGACTTAATTAAGGACTGTTCAGCATAGAGAACTTGTACAGACTACCACATGTCATTGTTTCACCTTCTGTGTATGAAATGTTTACCACAGAAAATACCGTCCATTCCCTATCCGGAACATCTTGATAAATTTCATTTGGACTTTCGTATCTCGACATATATCAATTATCCCTAGGTGTCCTGTTTAGGGATCAATCCTGGAAGAGGCTGGAACCCTGATTTGGAGGAGTCGTATCTTTCGGAATATAGCGAATCTGAGGCTGAAATTTTTACCAGGGTACATCAGTATTTTATAATCATCTAGTGAACATTTCGTCCCTTGATCCTTCTTGAATCCTGAGATATTGTGAATGTACCAAAACTACCAGTTTTATTATTTTAGGGTTTTTTAGGCCCAGGGTCAAACTAGGGTTTGACTTTCCCAGAGTTTTACTCAACCAAAAACTTCAACCTTGGTCTCTAAACTTTGATTTCGATGAGGAGAGAAATCCAATGCTGGCCTCACTAAAAAATTCCTCTTCTGTAAAAAGCCCTAATTTCCCGCAGTAAGAACTGAAAATGCTCGGAATCAAATTTTGCTTCAATAGAAAGATGCACCCTTCAATGGAGAGTTATCCTATCCTCCTTTTGTTGATGGATTTTGGAGAGAGACCCAAAAATTAATAATCTCTAGCTTCTGTAGTTGCACAGTATCTTGTTCTCAGGTTAGCTCTAATACCATGTTAGATTTTTATTAATTAGACAGTATTATCTTAGGATCTTATCTAAGAGAATAACATGCACAATAATAATCACGAGAGACAAGAGACACAAAGAATTTTCCTCGGCAAAACCATAAAGGATAAAACCCCACAACTTCCTCAGAGATAGAATGAGCATTAGTAGAAAAATTAAAACCCAAAAACATAAAGATGATCTCTGACAGCTAATCTCTCTCACTTGTGCCGACACTTCCTCTTTCACTCATGCATCCTAGTTGAGTGAGTGTGTGTGTGTGTGTAGAAATGAGGAGAGCCCCACTTCTATTTATATTCTTTCTTTCACTTGATTTCCACTCCAACAAGTCGGCCTCACTTGACAATTACTTACCAAGGTCGACTTCTCTAGGAGAGTCTAATAACCCTAGTGACCCACAACTATGGGGACTTTACCCCCTGATCAATAAGGAGGGTTAACCTCTATGAATTTACATGGCTTGATTACATTAATGATTCTCTTGATGGGAACATCAGGGACCGATGGAATACAATATATGAAATATAGAAGTGAATACATTCTGAAGTTACAATTACATCAACACTTCTTCTCATCCATCAAGTATATTGTGACATGCAGAACTAGTAGACAAGACCCTGCATAAGTATCCATTAATATAATCATGAGGCCTTATACCTCATACACACACATTCACTACCATATAATTGCTTTAAATTTGCATGGATGTACTTCATATATAAAGAGGAATTATTACTTAATTCCTTAAGCATTTATGCAACAATAGCTTGGGAGAATTATACCTCAGATGGTTTCCAACAATACCCTTAATGATACCTGGTAGAAAATGCCTCACAGGAGCCTGTGCAACTTCTTCATTAAATAGCTTCTTCATAGTTGCTTGCCTTATTCCTTCCTCATAGAATTGTTCATGGTGGTAGCATTACCCAGATCATCAATCATAGATACATAGCAAGCCAACAACCATGTTAATTATTATGTCAAGAGTAAGAAATTCAAGGTTACTTTAGAACAATACTACTCTAATGTTTAGTGTATTCACAGGTATACAATACCATGCACTGCTTTGAATTTTCATCTCAATGTCAAGACGTTGGGGAAAATCAGCATCCTTACACAACATCAATACAATCTACACAAGGGTACCCTAATCATATACATATAATAATCATACCAACAAACTGCTGGAAGCATTCTCAATATGCATGCTTCATTTAATGACAAAATACTAGTGGCCTTATGGAAAGGCCAAGGCTATCCATTTTAATCACAATTCATTCAAAGCAATAAAAGAAGGAAAACTTGTTGAATTTGTATCAAGGCATTCAAAAATTTGCAGACCACACTAGTCATTCATTTCACAAGAAAATACTAGTGGAATTATGGAAGGGGCCAAGGTTTTCCACTTTAATCACAATTTCTTCAAAACAATAAAACAATAAAAACTTATTGAATTTGTATCGAGGCCTTAAACAATTTGCATACCATACTATCAAATGCATGAATTGCAGAACATGGTTGTCACCATTTTCGATGCAATACCCACATCATAAAAAAATTCCTTAATTTATAAGCTAGTTATCTCGAAATTATACTACGCAAACATTTAGAAATTATAAAATCTTCAAGCTTGCAATCATTACCATTGTCAAAACTTCAAGGACATTATTGTCATTAGTATTCAAAGTGAAAATTTCAAGCTTTACAATAATGTTTCTTTATCTCAATACTAAAATAAAAATTGAAAAATCAAACCCAGCATGGCATTGATTTTCCTCAGCAAATCCACAACATCAAACCATAGTTACTTTCACAATGTTACCCAAAAACACTCAATTTGCTTGATCGGGCAATTTAGTCACTTTGTTATTAATTTAAGGGAGAGAATGCTCAATTATGAGCTTGTTTTTCCCATACAAATAATCTCCTTCATCAACATTTACAGTACCCAAGGTTTTCCCACATCAAACTTTCCTTACAAATTGGTTTATTCAACGCACGCAGTGCAGAAAGGTCTTTCCCTATTTTAATCAATTTGCTCTAGATCAAATAAATTCAACTTCAATGCACCAAAATGAATTAAAAAAATTCTCATAAAATTGATTTACACCAATTCAAATGCAATGAAAATGACTTGCCCAAGATGGTCAACCATTTTTCCCATTCAATTAAATTTACTTCAACATGAAATGCAGTGCACATATAATGGTTAAACTAGGTAACGTTTTACCCACACACTTCAATTTACTTCAATATAAATGCGATGCACAAATATTGTATAAGTTGGGCAACAATTTACTTATAAACTTTAATTTACAACCATTATCAAAATGGAAATAAGATGCCAAAGTTGGGAAACGATGTGCTCTCCAAATAATTCTATCCATACTTGAATGCAATACAAAGAGGGTAAAATCTCTTGGCCATTGAGTTGCCCATACCCGTTGAATGAATAAAGCATAATTGCGAGAAAAAGGGTATAACAAATATGGAAAGGATTTGCCCATCCAAATATTTCTTTCTCAACACTCCTCAAGGTCTCAACACATAAGATCTTATTTTAAGGTTGATTTCAATGGGTATCCTTTAGGAATGCCTTTAATCCAACCAATGCCCAACTAAACAAATAGGAAGCAAAGAGGAAATCATAAAACAAGCATAAAACTAATAGCAAGAAGCTGAATTTTGATCATTGTCTAGCTGCATATCAAATGTCTAATGGTCATTTATGCACCTACCTCATGAATGGAATGCCATGAGAGGTTATGGGTAACATAATATAATATCAGGATTATCAAAGTATTTCCTAGCAAAATTAATGGAGAAATTCAGTAGTCAACATATTTACAAAATAGTTCTGTACACTTTGCACTATTCCAAGTCCTAGATTACAAATTTCAAATTTGTTTCTAGCACACAAATGGTTATCATTTCCAGGCCTATTTATTTTTTACTCTATCCCTATAGCCACACCAAAATTTCAAACCTTTCATGGTAATACAATGTAGGGATTTGCATTATGGAGATGTGTACCTAAATGTAGAAAAACATCAAACCTAAGCTAGAAGGTCCAAATTAACCTCTACAAATTTCTAAATCCAGTTAAATAGCAAACAAGAATTTATTGACCTTCCTTTGAGGGACTATGGCATCACTTTCCCCAAGATTTTGCTTACCATTTCACAGCAGCGATGTAGTTTTTCTTCCCAAGTAAATTGCCCCCCCCCCCCCACCTTAGAGTTCTAGTGTTGAAATCTCTGGCTCTAATACAAAATTGTAACAACCCCTTTCATGAATACCAACAATTAGCATTAATAGAAAGAGAAAATCATCATTGAGTTAGCAACTTTAACATGAATAGATTCCATTCCTTAGTTTATACAAGATTTGTAAGGTTGTCTACAAATCTGATTTTTTTTATGACTAGGAATCACTTTCCATATTTGAAAATGAAATTCTAATTATGTTATAAATGTCAAATTTCTTATCACCACGACAACTTAAAAGTTGGGAAAATTGATCAGCAAATGCAAAGTCAAAACTAGGGAATGCAACTTTGGTTCAAGAGTTAATTGGCACCCTTTCATATCTTCCAATATGAAAACCTGTAGTAAATTAAGTAGTTTGTGCAGTTCCTACAATTATGGCATTCCCGTAATTTGTACATTAGAAACTAAGAGAATTGTATGAACATTGTGTGTTGTAATATGACAAAAATCAATTGGCTTTATTGATTCACATCATGAATGTTATATGAATGACAGGGGGTTTGCTTTACCCTACAACATACATTTTGAGCTTGGAAATAATCACAATTTCTTGGAGCAACAAAACATAATCCACCATAGCATTATCTTGTAAAGAGGATGATTAGATGTTAGAGGGTAGAAATTTGGGGAGCATGCCGAACTGTTTAGTTAAGAGTATTAACTCCTTAAACATACCCAAACGACGTAATACATACTGAATTATTTAATTGTTGCAAAAGAATAATGGTTTTCATTGCATGTCCAAGAAAACAATTTCTATGCACAATAAAGATAAAAACAATGGCAATTATGTTATGGGACACATGAAATATGTAATGAATGCAAGTGAATAACAAAGTAGGTTCAAGGTTGGTTGAATAATTATTTATCATGCAAAAGGAAAACCTGCTACTATTCCCAAACTATTATGTATTAAAGATGAAAACCAATCATAAAATAGAACTTAAGAATTACAAGAGATATAAGCAAAATTGCAATGTATATATTTTAGAGCTTGCAGGAGACATATAAGGGCCTAATATCAAAATATTCACAATCTAGTCAAAGCTTAGAATAGGTAGTAGATCTATACCTTCACTTCATGGTATAATTTAATCCATGCCGAAAAGACATTGCCCAGTTAATACTCAAAAGGTGGTGGTTCACCTCCTATGCTGGGAATGAGCAAAAGCTTGCAGCCTAAGGTTCCAGTCTTATATTTCTTTAACCACTTAAGACAAATATTTGTGGAACATACACATTTAATAGAGTCTCCATATATAATGCAAAAAATGAATGCCAATGTAACTGCAAATTCTATTCATTCTACTTGATGATTTCATAATTAGAGGCACTATGGCATTTTCTGGGTTGTTCCTCCATAGTGCTAGGTGATTCTATAGTAATTCCCATACCCAATAACCAAGAATCAAGATTCAAGGAACCAAGGGACCCCTGAGTATTCTCAACAGGTTTGGGCATCTTTCTATCCCTTTTTATTGATGAATTAACAACAAAATACATATACTCCTATCTCTAGCATGGTCTATAGATGACCTGGACAATTTTCACCATTATTTTGTGTTTAGAAAACATAAATGCTTGCCACCATCTCTAGCATGGATCTTCAAATGTTCTGAGAGAAATTCTTAAACTATGGATTTCCAAAGGCTGAGAGGGTTAAGTTTACAGTGATGGTTATCATCCTAGATAGACTATGCCCCAACTAGATGAAGAATACAAATATAACGCCTTAACAAACTATACAAATGTTTTTTTGTATCAAACACTTAGTTTTATAAATAAAACGAAATCTAGGTTAAGGTTACATTGTTGGTTATCGTCCTAGATAGACTATGCCCCAACTGGATGAAGAATATAAATATAATGCCTTAGCAGATTATACCAATGTTTTTATGCATGAAACAATTAGTTTTATAGATAAAATGAAATTTAGGTTACACCCGCAATTTTGAAAAAGTATTATGCTTCTAAATTCCCAACAAGCTCATCAATTCGAAACAAATTTTAAGTTACAGTTTTCTGGGTTCAATTCGACCCAATAAGAATGTTTTTAAACAAGAAAAATATTGCCAACACAAGTAAATCTTCCAGTAAATAGAACGAACAAATTTTGTTGAGGTAATTTACGTTGTACACACCCAACATTATAATTCTAACAATTATCTATTTATCCTTGATTAAGATCTCTCTCTTCACCTAAGTCAGTTTTAGATGCAAAAATGATTTCTTGGAATGAAAACCATGTTAAGTCAGTCAATTTAAATACGGAAAAACACCCATATGAGGAGAACTGCATGAGGAATGCAATCACAGATAGAATAAAAAAAATTTTAATGAAATAAAACCAGTATATCATATATCAAAACATCCACACTTCATAACTAACTCAGAGAACATGATCTATTAAAACAATTTAATTCCACATATGCAATCAATAATTTACATAATAGTTTTGTAGACACCTGATTTAATGTACTTATTTGTTGATAGAAAAAGGTACAAACTGGTTATGGATAGAGGTCACTCCTCCTAGCCTTAGGTAGTTGAATCCATCTCTCTCAACCATCTACCACCCCCAAGTTGCAAAAAATCTACTCTCAGCCCTCCTCCAGAACATTGCTCTCAAGTCAACGTACCACCAAGTCCCAATTGAATTGGTTGATGTGTGGAGGACAACATTAGGATCCAAGGAAGGACTTTTCGAATGATCAGTCTTACTTTCAGACTTAACTAACACACCTGCAACAATCCTGAGGATAATGGATCATATCATGTGGCCATTCACTAATTTATGGGTGGTATTCTACCTAGACAATATCCCCATTTTCAGCTAAACATGGGAGGAGCATATGGAGCACATTCAGTAAGTGCTTACCAATTTGCGGCACCACAAGATTTATGCCAACTTCAAAAAGTACTCTTTCAAAATGTGAGGGATCCAATACCTCAAATGCATTATAGATTGGGATGGAGTACACATGGATGTAGCAAGGTTCAATGTGATTAAAGATTGGTCACCGCAAAGACATTCGCAAAACTTTATGACTTCTTCAGTAGCCATCCTTGCCAACTTATATAGCAAGTTCATGTTAAGGATGCACCAAAGTGCAACCACTTAGTGCCTAGAAAATGAAGGGTTGATATGCACCTATGCCAGGTTAAATTTTTATTTAATTTTAGGTTAGCTTTCTTTTGGACATTAGGGGATTAGGCTGCCAAATTTTTCTGATTTAATTTTATTAGCAGTACCCACAAACAAACATCCATACCATCAGAGATATCTCCCATGTGAATTTTCAAAGTTGATGAGATGCACCGTGATAAGACTCCTTACAATAACATTAAGTCTCATGTTGCACTCCCAAGAGAGGTCTCTCGACCAAGCACATGCTGCAGCCATAAGCCCTATCCTGTTTGCCTATGTACTGGTAAAAGCATATCTTGGCCCCGATTGGAGGTTGTAATTAAAATCCTTGTGTTGTCATGTCACCTTTTTTAAGTGGTGCATTCACAGAGTTGGTTAGCTTCTTCATGATAAGGTTCCATGCAATGTTCATGTTTTATGTTCCATCCCGGGCTGTAAAATATCACAATAGATCACAACTCCCTCTAGCATAATTAACACAAAACAAGTCATGTTCAGAAAGGTAAGATCAAATTAGCCATGGCCTATCTAGGAGAGGTTACAACAATCCACTTTAAGGATGAGGAAGGTCATCACAGTACATGGCCCATCTAGGAGAGATCATACATAGTCACAATCCATTAGGATACACCTTACATAGTCACAAATAACGTTTAGCATCCCCAAAGGGATGACGCCAAAGCTAACAGTCCAAGAGTATCCCACAGAAATGAACACGGCCTATATTTTCAGCAGAAAAATGGTCTTGGATCAAACTAATACAAAAAATAGTCTTGGATCAACCTAGTACCATAAAGGTTGGGAGCCAACCCATTTTACCTACAGGACCAATAGGAACAACCAAGGAATTTAATCTTTTCTCTCTCAAGGTATATTGTCATGTGTGTTCCATATATGTTTATCATCACTGTATAAGGAGAAGATAAAAAATGGATAATCTGGCACCAGAAAAAAGGATACTATAAAATACTATATAAATATATAGAGAGAAAAGAGAACAAGCAATGAGGAGATGAATGGTAACATAAAACCATGCAAGTGAAAACACTCTACTCCCACTATCTGTAGTAAATACCCATGAGCACAACAATATACTTTTGGCGGAATTCATAATGAAGTAGTATTATATAATGATATCTCAACATCTTGATAACACAAAAATATAATGCATAACAATGAAATTCAATTAAACCAATCTAAATAATGCCTTTGATTAATTGCAAAAAAAATAATTAAAAGATAAACATTCTAACAAAATAATATGCCATTTTCAATCACATGTTAAGATATAATTTCAATCAAATTCAACATTAAACATATTGATATTAAATGATATATGGTTTATTTTCTCAAATAGCTTGAAAATATAATTGAACCTTAAACCCTTGCCTTTTCTCCTCAGACAGTTATAGTCATAATGAGGAACAGTACATGAAATAGTGAGTTGATAGTCTTCTAACCTAGGGCCAAGGGTGTTTTGATATATTGTTTAGGGTGCCATATCTAAACATTTGTTCAGTGGTTTAATTTGTAGAATCATCAAGCTTACAGAGATTATGCCTGAATACTTTGTGAGTTGTAGCAAAATATACAAATCCTTGATTCCCATTAAGGACCTTAATTTGTAGAATCAACATGCTTACCCATATCAAACCTTCTGAATTATGTTGGTGGGATATAGAAAAATATACAAAACCCCAATTGCCAATAATGACCTCCATTTATCATATTTTTCTTTGTCTTCTGTTTTTTGAAAATGCATCTTATATTTCATTAATGGACAAAAGGGAATACAGCATATCTCAAGCCAAAGCTTGAGTATGGAAATTACCCATCCTAGCATACGCAAAAAGATCCAACATATCTGCTTTAGATTAAATTCAATTAAGAGTATATATCTTTTCTGGGGATACCTATCCTAGTTGAAATCTGGATTTCCAGATCTGAATTGAAAGTTTTGATTTCCCTAGTTGAAGCATCCTAGGTTTGCATTAAAATAGCTTTGTCAAACATCAAACTTGGATAAATGTTCATGGAAGCACTTGAACTTATGTCTTCCTGATTGTTTGTTTGTCACTTCTCATCACAGATTTTGAAATTATTACGAGGAGAAGGAGATGAGCTAAATTATTGGACCAAAAGGAAATTGGAAATTCCCAAAGACATAGATGAAGTGGTTGACCATGAATATGCAGAAAATTATGGGAGTTGTGACATCCAAACTCACCTAACACTTGCAATGATTAGAGTTGATGATGATGTGGTATTAAATAGCACACCAGGTCAAAGTTTAGATCTTTCACCTGCAAAAAAAAATTGGAATATTATTTGTATGGGCATTACAACTGTTCAACCATCTTTATTTGTATGGGAATTACAAAAAAGTGGTAAACTCTGCTACCTATGTTGTTGTATATAAATTTCAATGTCCATGAGAAGAATAACCACTTACAGGATCCGTTTACACAAATATGGCGTTTACTGTGTTCCATGTTCACGTTTGGAAACATTTGCAGCGACTTTAAGAAATACCTTGGATGCAATTAGCCATAATTCAACCAGAACTAGAATGTATTTGTATGAAAAGAAAATGATTACAATAAAAGCAATAATTGGCATCCACCCATTTTGAGAAAACCCGGATTTCTTACAAATCAAGAAATGATAATAGTGGTCTATAAAACACTTTGGGTAGACATTAGAATCTATAATGAATGAAATATATGTGTTCTAGCCATTTTATAAACAACAATTGGCAATACATGTTTTTTGACCATTTTCTAAACAACAATCTACAAAGTGAAAATACCCTATCAAATAGTTATAAAAAAATAGAATAAGAGCTGTTTAAATAGAGGGGTTTAGGTTTCGAATCCCACCATGGCTAAATTTAATTAGGGATTCTGTAAAAAAATTAATAATAGAAATAATGGACTACAGAATGGTAAAAAGTAATGATACCTTGGAGGGGATGCATCCCATGCTGAGATATGTGCCTCCAACAAAGCCACGTTTCTCTATACATGTCATCTTGATACCAAGCTGAATGGCTTTAATGGTGGAAACGTACCCTCCATTCCCTCCTCCGACCACCACAATGTCATTCTCTTTAACCGATGCTAATGAATATGTTCTCAAAGATCCCATACATCTCCCCAAACCCTCGGAAGAAGAAGAAGAAGAAGCAGGTATCAAGGATTTATGGATCAAGGCCAATTGGCCTTTCCATTTCCCTTCTATTGCTAACATGGATGAATGAATGGATCTCACACAGTCACAATCAGGGTTTGAAATGGGTATTATGGCTAAGGTATTACCGTTGTTCGTTCACAACAATAGCAAATCCTCCCCAAATCGTTTATAATTTTTTTTTTAATAAAAACACTAAATATTATATATAATATATATTATTATAATCTAAAAAATTAACAAATATATATATTTAAAAAAGCATAAAATATAACACAGCCAAAATTCATTAGCATTTAGATTTTCCCATTAACTATGAAAAGAGGTCAATGGCGCCAAATTTTGGAGAGTGCTTCAAAGAAGAAATTGAAGAGTTTGGATTTATGTGCCTTTTCATATATTAGGATTCAGGATTTTATAAAATATTATTTCCTTAGTGACATACATATATGTATGTATGTAGTTTTAAAGAAGCTAGGACGTTGTGATCATGATCAGACATAACACTAATTTGGTGACAATTTGACTAGTGAACATATCCACCAACATCTGAATCTATAGGGACCTTACTCCATGTCTTGACTAGAGACGCCTAGGTAGAAGGGGCTCTCCGAATCTATATGAAATGTTAAAGGGCCTTTAATATTGATATAAGTCATAGCTTTCTAGGACATCGCCATGATAGATAGTTTGGTGTCAATTTGATAACGATGATGGTGATGATGATGATGGTGATGATGATGATGGTGATGACGATGGTGATGGAGATGACGATGATGACGATGATGATGAAGATGTTGATGAGAAAGAGGGTGATGACGATGACAACGACGATGATGATGATGATGATGATGACGACAATGATGATGATGATGATGATGATGATGATGAAGATGGTGATGACAATGATGATGATGATGAAGATGATGATCATGATGATGGAGATGATATTGATGATGATGATGAAGATGGTGATGATGAAGACGATGATGATGAAGATGATGATGATGGTGATGAAGATGATAATGATGAAGATGACGGTGATGATGATGATGTTGACGATGATGAAGATGATGATGATGATGGTGATGACGATGATGATGATGATTATGATGATGATGATGATAACGATGATGATGATGTTGATGATCATGATGAAATATGTATTTATCATACCATTTCTAGCAAATATGTGGGTCATTGACCCTGAAATTGTTCTCAAGGCCAAAAATCGTAGATCCAAGTAAAATCCATAGATCAAGGACCATAACTAGGAAAGGGGAGGGGATAACACATGAACATATAAGGAAATCAACCTAAATCTTAGTCCCCTAGTGGGAAAGACACAATCATGCACCTAATCTAAGGAAAATGCTACTTATGGAAATAAATTTAACACATTCCATCAACGATAGTGGGAGGTTATAATGATGACATCAATGATTATGGATTTCATGGTTCTATCACACATAAGATTAAGTGTGACAATACCATGTTGAATATATGTGCATAATTAGCCTTGAGTGTGAAACTACATGCACTACAAGTGTTCCTTGGTATACAAAATAACCTTTATTAGCTATTAGGCCATGAATAGACTATGAGACCCAAATGTATAACATATACAATAAGTATATGAGTGAATTTTGTAATTATTCTAGTCTTTGGTTTCATTAGGGACACAACATACCCTTATTTCCAAAAGTGCTTTGAGCTCAAATAAAGAAGAGTTTGGGTCAAACAACTAGCGGTACTTAAATTCAATGTTACTTACTACACGTAAATGAACTAGTACTGCTACATTCTCTCCCTTCTCAAGATTTGTGATCTCAAACCCATGGTATAGATTAACATTACTAGTGATTGAATTAATGGGATCTTAGGCCCTATTTATGCATTTATCAATATGATGATCTTCACGGTTCTCTTTTACTAAAGAGGAAGATATTATAGCTATTATGGCCCTGAGTTTATTTATGATAGGGTGGTCCTCTTGGATAGTGATGTTTATGATTATGATCTCGTCTTCATATAGTCACAATGACTGCATGCTCATTGAAATACCCATCACAAATAATTCCATATATGCACAACAAGGTTTATACCATGTGTAGGAAGATATTTAGGAAAATGATGTTGGGAGTCGATGTTTCTAGCCTCTTTTACACCATATATGGAAGGAGATTGATTATTCTGATTGATAATAGTTATTGATTAAATATTGAGTCACTAATTAGAGTGATTAGGTCCTTATTATACTAGTAACATTTTTAAACATTGAAATATTAAACAATAAATGCACCCTAATATTTTTAAATGCTCATACTTGTTACATTTTTCACCCTTGAATGAGATATTTATATAGTATAGTGCTTATTTATATGATGGATCACATACCTCAATGTCATGTCCATTCAAGAGACCATTTCCTAGGTCCATGTATACCAATGACCTACCATTCAAAGACCCACCCAATCTATTTTTATTTTTCATTCACATTAATGTATCTCCCAATTTGGTATCCCATGGCCCCAAATACCTCATCATGCTAGAATTCCAAAGTAAGATAAGGCAATTTCAACCACAAAGACACTATGTTAGATCCTTCCCTTAATGGTGATGATGATGAAAATGATGAAGATGATGATGTCGATGATGATCATGATGATGGTGATGATCATGATGATGATAATGATGATGACGATGAGGATGATGATGATGAGGAGGATGATGGTGATGATGATGATGATGATGATGCTAATGATGATGATGGTGATGATGATGTCGATGATGATGATGATAATGATGATGATGATGATGACAATGCTAATGATAATGACGATGAGGATGATGATGATGTTGAGGATGATGGTGATGATGATCACAGGCCAATGATGATGATGACAATGATGATATGATGATAATGATGATGATGATGATAATGATGATAATGATGATGATGTAGATGATGATGATGACGACGATGATGATGTTGATGATGATGATGATGATGATGATGATGATGATGATGATGATGATGATGATGATGATGATGATGGTGATGATGATGACGATGAGTATGACGATGGCGATGATGATGATGATGATGACGACGACGATGATGACGATGAGGATGATGATGATGATGATGATGATGATGATGTTAATGATGATGATGATGAGTATGATGATGATGAAGATGGTGATGAAATCTAGGAAGTGTGTGTGCAATCTAGGAATGCAATTTGCATGATTTCATCCATAATAATATAACAATGTTTTCCTACAGCTCAATTTAGTTTCATTGACAAATTATGAAAAACATAACGGGAAGAAAAAAAAGGGGAACAAAAAGGAAAAGAAAGGAAAAATATAAAGTAGACATGAAGAGTTCATGTATTATGATGTGAATTCATAGTTATTTATGAAATACCGGAAGTCATCCTTGAAGCTTCTCCCTCTTAGGAGGAGGGGCCTTATCAGAATTGGTTGCCTTAGATATGCAAGATATGATGGATTGTTCAAACCCTGATGTATTTGGTAATTGAATGGATATCAAAGAATCACATGGATCAATGACTACATTATTCTACATTGGTAGGGTCAGTGAATTTGTGTTGCTTGTCATGGACATGGTCTTCTTCATGCGTTGTGTAGGAAGGTCAAGTCCAACCAATGAATCACATGGATTGACAACTACATTCTTCTCCTGCATTTGTAGGGTCATTGAGTTTTGTTTCTTTTCTTCTTCTTGTTTGACTATATTACCTACTCATTGTTTTCACAAATATTGTGATGTTTATGTTTTCCTATGAAATGTTTTGGAACCATTTTTCCCATTTATGGATTTCTAATTTTATACACATAGACCTAACATTTCCATATCCCCTATAATTCTCAAAGTGGAGTTTCTAAAACTCAAGTTGGTTTCAAAAACCATACAAATTTCCATGTGATAGGTAGATTATCTTATAACTACACTAAGAAAAATCTCACGTAAACATTACATATATGACCATGACTTTGATATTTCCTTTTACATATAATTATTTATCATTATTCATTAAACATGTACACAACAATCCCTCTATAAAATATAATTTCATAGCAACTGTTAAACAACCCTTAGTGACTTTGTATTCCTGCAAGTACATACAAAACTCACATACCTACACTTCAAAACCTATTTAAGGAGTCCCAAAATAAACCTAGAGATAACAAAAAAAGAAGATAATTTCGGTAGTTTTTTTCTTCCCAAATGCCATATAATGATAAAATCAACCATGAGAGAAAAATACATATCAGTTGGAAATATCCTAGTGTTTGTCTACAAAGATTGGTATGTACACTGAAATTTTGTATGCTTGTTTAGATTGAAGATCTTTACTACCTATATTATACTTTATCCCACCTAAAAACATACGTTGTGTGCCTAATATAGAATGTGAATAACTTGTGAACTATCAACACAAAATCTAAAAGTATGGTCATCTTTAGTGTAATAGGAATTACACTTTTATGTTCCAAATGCACTTTTCCAATTTGGTGAAACACATGAAAATGGCATAACGCAAAATATTATTTTCTATAGGACAAATAAAGTACTAAATAAAATAGGTTTGTGTAATAGTCAATGATTCTCATTAGTACAACACCCTTGAGGAGTCCCCATACAAAAGCACAATATAGGTCCCATGGGACTTAATGACATGTGTGCCTATGTCTATAAACATATAGATTGTTTACCAAGTGAAATTATGGGTGAAAAGAATACATGCAAATAATCCAAGTGTTTCCATACAAATAATGCAAATAAACCTTCATTGATTCTTTCATCGCTATAGCGATGTTCTTGACCTTTCATTGCTATAGCGCCGTTATGGAAATTTTGTCGCAATAGCCATGAACGCTCATCGCAATAGCCAAAAAAGTTCCATAACATCGCTATAGTGATGAAATCCAAGGGAATTTTAATTTTTTTCCAAAAATTTAAACTCTTTTTCCATGAAAACAACGTTTTTAACTTTTTCATGAAAAACTTTCATGGGACTTTTGAGCCATATGTAGTAGTGGTAGTAGAGGGGTTCTTGTTTGGAGTTTGACTTATTGGTAGAAAAATATACGTCAACATACATCCATATTTCGTGCATGGATAATACCATTATTATGAAAGAAATTTTACTCATGATATCGTCGATATTGCATGAGGGAATTTCAACATCACTTTGTGGTTTACCTTTTTGGATTTCATGTAAATAAGAAAGTCGAGGAATGAATTCGATTAGATTAGAGATGAAAATTTCATATTTATTTTGGAATGCCAGCAAAGTACACATACTAAGTACTTTTCAAATATGTATTATTGTATTTATGTAGTACAACATGTTTACAAGAAATTTTTTAATGATGTACTTATCCAATATAGAGAAATATATGAAAATTCAAACATCTTGTTTATCGATCAAGGTCAATACCTTTCAGAAGACAATAGTCAAGAGAATTGTTTAACAATTCCATCAAGTTGGATATTTGAAGGCTCGATTGAGAGAGATAAAATTGTGAAAAGAATGTTGTGTTCTCTTTTAAATCACCTTGGTACTCATCAAAACATGACTCGTTGGTTGAAAACATTCAAATTTAGGTGAAAACCTTGAGGAGGATTGCAATATATTTTGATCTAGTAGCACATTTAACTGTTGATATGAAATTGATATACGATCTTGGAAATATTTGCATAAGACTTCCCTTTATTTTTTTAAGATTTTCATTAAAAAAGTATGAATTAAATTATTTAAGTGAAGACATCTTTCAGAAAATCCATATCATATTGATGTACATAATCTAGGATATAATGTTGTATCTGCTAAATAGGTGTATGCGGGGAAAGGATTGACCAATATTTTCTTTTGTGATTAAGTGGATATCAAGGAAAAATATAACGAAGGAAGGATTGCTCAGACTTTTCCTTTTTCATTAAAGTGATTATCAAAAAACCATGAAATAAAAGAAGGATTAGACGATACTCCCCAAGGAAAATCGATATGGTTTCCTTTTTCATTAAGCATAAGTTTTCTCTGACCATAATTATGTATACAAAACGTCATCCTCCATTTTTGTATCATCTAGAAAACTAGATATATTTTAGGAGTGTCAGATGATCCTTCTTTGATCATAAGGTTGACGTGGTAGTTTCATTCAACAATGTAAGGTGTATCTGGGGAAAGGAATGGATGATATTTTTCATTGTCATTAAGTGGATATCATGAAAAAATATAAGGAAAGAAGGATCTGCTAATATTTTCCTTTGTCATTAAAGTGATTATCAAGAAACGAAGAAATAAAAAAAGGATTGATCGACACTCCCCAAGAAAAACCTATATGGTTTCCATTTTCATTAAGTATACATTTTCACCAACCATGCTTATGGATACATAGATCCATCCTCTTCTAATGTTGTATCGTCCAGGAAACCAGATATGTTTTAGGGGTGCCAAGCAATCCTTCTACGACCATACAGTTGATGTGGTAGTGCCAAACATCAGTGTAAGGTGTATCCATGGAAATGATCAAGTCATATTCTCCTCTGTCATTGAGTGGATATCAAGAAAGCAGAAAAGGAAAGAAGGATCGTCTGATGTTTTCCTTTATCATTAAGTTATTACCAAGAAACCATGAAATAAAAGAAGGATTAACAGGCACTCCCCAAAGAAAATATATATTGTTTCCTTTTTCAATAAGTGTATGTTGTCTCCAATAATTCTTATGTTTATACAAATCCATCCTCGTCCATTGTTGTATCGTCTAGGAAATGAGATATGTTCTAGGAGTGAAATATAATTTTTGGTTCACTGTGAGGTTGGCGTAGTAGTGTCTAGTAGTAGCATAAGGTGTATCGAGGGAAAGGATCGACCGGTATTTATCTTTTACATTGAGTGGATATTAGGAAACTAGAAAAGGAAAGAAGGATAAACTCTTTTCCTTTGTCATTTAGTGATCATCAGGAAACTAGGATATAAAAGAAAGATTGACTAACATTCCCTAAGGAAAACATATATGGTGTACCTTGTCACTAAGTATACATTGTATTTAATTGTGCTTCTGTATAAACCGAGTTGTCCTCCTTCAAGTTTTTATCATCCATGCAACCAAATATGTTTTAAAAGTGTTCGTCGATCCCTATTTTACTATAATCTTGACATCACAGTGTCAGATAGTAGCTATTTTTCATAATATTTTCCTAGAGAAATTCAACAATGTGGGATGGCCAAGATATATATCATGGTAGTGTGGGAGACTCTTTTTATAATTTTGGATCTTTTGAAGCTTTGTTATGATGAGGGATCCACAAAGAGATCGATTTTGAGACAAGATCGGTTGATTTTTATTTTTTTATTATGTATATGGTCTTTGTATGTATAGTATTATACTAAACACACCTAAACTTTCTCCTCCAATCTTATGTTTTCCTAAAAATGAGAAATGTTTTTGAAGTATCCTCTGATCCTTCCTTCACTGTAGAGTTATCGTAGAATGGTCATACAACATTTTCACAATATTTGATAGTTTATTGAGTTGAAATTTTGTTTATTTACATGAAATTAGTTTTATTAAATTTTATTTTTTATACAAATATGCATTAAATTGTGTAAGTGTTGACATTTTTATAAAATCTCTTTTAGATTGGTAGTACATATATTATTTATTTTGCATGTTAAAAATGTGTTCATTAATCAGAGTCTGTTTTATGGTTTTTGCATGCATATACAAGTTTGTTAGATAAACAGTTGATAATATTCAAATTAAATGGAGTATTGTTACATTTTATTCATAAAAATACATTATAAAATAAGCTAGATTATAGAAATGAAGACATCATTGCAAGACAAAACGTTTATTTAATCCATCCAGGGTTAAAGTATTTTCTTAAAATATGTCTTACTATTTTTGAGCTTGGTTTACAAACATCTGCGAAAACCATAAATGTGAATTACTTTTTGCCAAGATTTTTAGACAAAATTGAATTTAAAAAGAGAAATTTAAAGTCATACTAACATAATATTGCTATGACACCAAATCATTATAGGCCCATGTTGGATATGGAAATCCAATTGTATATCTAAAACATTTAAACAATGCATGGAAGATGTTAAACTCCTTATGATGCTAGTATCAGAGTTATTGTGGATGATTCATAATAAAAGCATGTTTGTAATGATGAAAGGAACTACGTAATTGCAAAGAGATATAATTTTGATGATGAGAATGACACTAACTTGTTAGATCAATTATGGCCTTTTTGGCTACACCTTAACGGTGTTAATGATGTTAGATCTATTGTGAAAATGTGAAATTAGTTTGTTGAATAATGTGCTACAATTTTTTATCTTCATAGTCTTGTTTATATGTGGTATTGTTATCTAGTTGGGTTTTAATCTTTGAAGGGTATTTTTAGTGATTTATTAGGAACATTTAAAGTTTTGAATAGTATGTTGTTGAATTAGATTGAAAATTTATAGATTGGGGTTTCTAAAATTAGAAAAATTAGATTCTGAAATGTTAGTTTGGATTTTGGAAAGTGCAAAACCCGATTCAAAACGTACCAACATTAGGTGTAAAAACTACCAAAATCAATTCCAAAAGTGTCAATATTGGGAGCAAAAAGTGCAAAATGTAGTTAAAAAAGTGTAAATTTCAAACCCGAAATGCAATTTTCAAACTTGTTATTGGCACTTTTTGAACTCTTTAATGGTTGTTTTTTTACATTGGAAAGCGTTTTTTAAACCTATTTTCAAAGGGTCTTGGACTGAAATCTATCCAAAATTAAAGAAATGGGCATTAATTCAATTCTTGAAATCCTTGTCTTATACTTGTTTTTCATAGCCTTACCCTATATACCTTCTTTCTAAATCAATCTACATATATTTTCCACTATAAGTCTTAAACTAAAGGTATGGGTATTTTTCAAACCTTAACATCTAACTACTTTCAAATTTGCAATTTTGGACCATTTTAATAAAACACTTCTTCTTTTTCCCTCTTTATTGTCTAAGAAAATTAATTTTGTTCTTAATTTTAGTAAGAATTCCTTTAGGAATATGATCAATGACCATCCAAATACACTTATATTCTTTCCAACACATATTTTATCAAAACTAGTCTCCCTCGCCTTGACAACCATTTATTGCACCATATTGAGATTCTTGCTTCAATTTTGTTTTACAACTAAATCTAATGCTGATACTTACAATCATTAATTTTTAGAATAAACCCTAAGTAATTTTATTCTTGATCTAAATCCATCACATTCATTTAAAACAAATTTGCAAATTGGGATTTATCTCCCTTGGTTATCTCATTTCACAATATAGTAGACTTCCTAAATAAAATCCATACATGTACCTTGCAATATATATCCAATATCATATTTATTCCTTCAATATCCCTTACTAATACTTTCCCAAATATCATGATATCATGAACAAATTATTGATGAAAAATGATAAGATTTCCATAAATTTTTATCCCTTTAAATAGACCTCATCTCCTTGTATCCTTAAACAATATGTTTAAGCTCTCTACTATAAACAATGAAAGAAAAGGGGAAAAGATCCAATCATGTTGAAACCCTATAGATGCATTGGAGAATCTATTAGTTGACCCAATGACTAAATATACAAAATAAATTGATGTAATACACCCCATAATCCATCATAATATTTGCACATTCATCTATATGTGGACTAATGATAGCCTTAAGTTGAGTCAATTCACCTTGTGACAAGCTTTGTCAAGATTGAACTTTATTACCACAACAAGAATCTTTTTATTTTTAATTGAGTGCATTCTTTCTAACACTAAAATTAAAGCATCATGTATTTTCCTCTTCTAAAGGAACCCAAATTGCTCTTTAGAACTAAAGCCTAAAATGACCCCTTTGAGTTTAATAGAAATGATTTTGAATTTTCACAAGTAGTATACATTTTTGGATATTAGTATGGAGAACATATGTGCAATTTTTGTACTCAAAATGTACGTTTTAGACTCTCCATCTAAGTCCATCATTGGGGGGTGAAATCCTAATGATGGACTCAACTTGAGAGTCTGGAATATGCTTTTTGAGTACAAAACTCGCACACAAATTCTCCATACTAATCTCCCAAAAATGGACTCAACTTGAGAGTTTGGAACATACTTTTTTAGTACAAAAATCGCACACAAATTCTCCATACTAATCTCTCAAAAATGATATCTCTCAAAAATGATATTGGATATCATGTTGTACACAAATATGCATAAGGAGATGGGTTTGAAATCCAAAAAAGTTTGGATCTCGTATTTTTGAAATAATATCTATACATGTGGAATCAATGGCCCCCAAAACTCTTTCATAAGTTGTATATTCCTCAACTATTATTTTCAATTCATTTATAATCAAATCATAAAAGTATAAATAAAATTACACCCTCCATCCATTAGAACCAAAAAAACATTCCTTCTTGAAATAACTTAAGATTGATTTTATGTCCTCACGTACCTTTTTCTCCATATACAAATTCATTTATTTAAAGATAAATTTGGTAAATAACCTAATAATTTGCATGAATTCACCAATATTAGTCGACTCTATGCCTTAAATATATTTTTGAAAAGTTACATCCCCACTTCAACTATCTCCTCTTAAGTCTTCACTGTAGTGCTATCTAGTTTTTTAATTTCCCGAATAGAATTTATACTTCACCTATGACTTGCATATTTATGAAAAAAATAGTATTTCTATCACTCTCAAAGATCCAAATGGATTTTATTTTGTGCATCCATTCGCTTTCCTCTTTTGAAAGAAGATCTTTTTCCTTTCATTCTAGGTCTTTAAGAAAATTGTATTCATCTTAAGATAAAACCCATGCATCATGATTTTCAATTAGTCTTTGAATACTATCCTCAACATCCTTCAAGTATTTTTAATTTCTTGGGCATAATTATGATCCCACATTGCATCTTCATACTTTACCCATTTCAAATTCTCTACAAATTGCTTGTAAATTATTTCATTGTTGATTCACCATTGTTGTGATCAAAGTATTTCCATTTTTTGTTCACTAGTTCCTTGAAATCCTCTTCATCCAGCCATGATTGAGCCAACCATGATTGAGCTTAAAGGGGTAGGTGTTTTTTCGTAGTGTTACTAAATTTGCAAGTGATTAAATATACTTGTTTTTTCACCCGTGATCCATCCCTTCAACTGTTTAGCATCTATGAACATATCTAACCTTTTGAAAATACGCATTCTAACCTTTTAAAATATATCCTTCCATTTATATAGGAAGGATATATTTTAAAAGGTTCTACATATATTATATTATATATTTTTTTTTTAAAATTAGAAATAAATATGCAAGATAAACTTTCATACATAATCCTTGCCATATTTCCCTTTGGATTAAAATTAAGTTCAAGTCCCCTCCAACTATGACATTATTTGTAGGAGTGTACCACAATCTCCCAAACCTTTGTAGAATGGATTTATATCATTACTAGGTGCATGAAAATTTATGATCTTGTAAATATTTCTCAAGTCTTTAGATTTTCCTTCCACTACAATACCTATAAAAAAAACATTAGAAAATGAATCAACAAACTTATGGTTCCAACATGTTTCCATTCCACATGATAAACCAACAACATCTAAAGAAAAAAAAATTCAATCCTTTAAAAAACATGACAAAAAACATACAACCTGATATCCCACATGTGGTTTCTTGTAGGAAAAAAACATCTTGATTATACACCACACACAGTCTCTTGGGGACTTTTTGTTTTGGATCAACCCATACCCCGATGGAGTTTAGAGACATGATAATGATTTTGAAAGAGAATTGGTGTTTTTCCTACTCTAAGGACCATGTTGATTGTTAAATGCTTCCCCTCCTTGACTTATTTTTTACCTAAGTCTTACCATTGGAAATAATTTATTTTCTCCCTACCTCGACTAGGATGTGTTGGTCAAGTGCTAGTCCACCTCTCAAAACTCTGCAATTTTTGAAAACATATTTCTTTGATCATAGAGTTGAGCCCATTATTATGAACTAATTTACTCTTACTTGATTGATAATAAATCATCTAATATATTTCCTTTTCCAAGATAAATTTGTGTAAGGAAGAAGAGAGGGATCCCTCCTCATTTGATGTAGCTTCTATGTCCAAATACATTCATATGGGAGATATAACTAAATGATTATGATTTATAGCAATCCTTAGTCCACAAGAGACATTAAAATTACCTAGGAATTTTTTTATTATCTAAATCCTCCATACCGTCCTCAGAAATGAAAATGGTCCTTGAAAACCACATAATAAGAGTAAGTTATTTATGATATGTTTGAATATAACAGGGTTGAATGAAAATGTATTTACCTTTATAAGGAGCAACACAATCAAAATATTCTTCAATTGCTTCAAATCCACAAAACTCCATGTGGAGCAAGTCCTCTTTCAAACCCAATTTTGCATCATCTTCCTTCTAATTAGTGTTTTATCGTCCCTTCTCCTCTAATCTAGCCTCTCCCTTTAAACTTGATTTTATTTCTTCGCCCATATCTTTTGATTTCCACTTACAAACTTTTTAGGATTTTTAGAGTATGTTACTAAATGGATAATGGCTTTACAACCCTTATGTAGAAAAGGGATTTTCAAAAAATATGATTTTTGACCAAAGACCTAGTTTTCCCAAACAATATCAATGTTTGTCAATATCCCCTCGCATAAATAAACCTTAACCAAAATTTTTACTACACACATATCCACTTTATATTTTAAATTATCTTCGAAAGCAATGAAACAACTGAGTGTATTTCCAACCCTTTCCATAATTTTTGGGTTAGAAAACTCTAAAGGCAGACTTAGGAGAAGTGACCAAACTTACTACTGTAATGTTGGCTCTCTTATAGGATTAAATCCAAGTTTCCAATTCTTTAGACATGACCTTGATGATCCTGTTTGACTCTTTACCATAAAACATCTTCAACTCCATACAAGAACATGAAATATAAGGGTATATCCACAATGGGTCTCGAATTATTTAATAATCATAATCGCATGGATGCCCCACTCACTATTTTCCCATAAAATAACCTACTAGGATTTTCTCCATATTAATTTACACCTCTTACATGCCAACATCCACCCTCAACACTAATCAAGCATTCCTTGTTACGTTCTCCTTTTCCAGCAATTAACCAATTTGGAAATGAACCAAATAAACACTATGAAGTAGGTATTGGAAACTTATGGTTAAATGTAGGTTGTTGTAGATTTAATAAACCCAAACTATACACAAATACATAAATAAAAATTTATAGAAAAAAGAACACATAGAGTTTTGTAAAGGATCTATACCCAATCGATAACACAAAAGCATATTACATGCCAATAAACATAATTTTTTTCTTAAGATGCATGGAGAATCTTATGACTATCCATAGTGGAATATTATGAATTATCGATTAATTTTCATGAATTTTGGTTAAAATTTTTTAAATGATTAATATCGAGCACCATTCAACTCACCATTGTAGAAGCATAGTTAACTATAGGTTAAATTTATTACTTATTGATTAGTTTAAGTTAAGCAGTTAATTAACTAATAGTTATAACCATCTTGATGGATTATTACTGCCTTCCCGACTTGACCATACCTTCCCGATGTTTCTTACATTAGGATTTGGATATCATAACTGCATAATGGGTCCCTAATGAAACAACACTTGATTTCGATGCCGATACCTCGGTGTCGGCACCACGACATCGACACTTCTACTTTGGGAAAGGAAAATTTAGAATTTCTCTTTTGATTTAAAAGTATTAACACTTATCCATTTTAAGAAAATGACTAAGGCATCTATTAATTTTTTGACTTAGGATGATTAATGCCTCAATTCAACATCAAAATATTAAACATTTAGGGACAAATACAAGCTTTAGATATTCATTCCATTGCCTTGAACAACTAGAAAGTGTAACAATTCTTTAAACAAGGATTACTTTTCTATTAAGGAAATAATCCATCTAGCTTTAATCCTTCTCCACAAAAAAATAATTTTAGATTCAAAATAATCATCATGGATCAACTGCATAATTCAACTATCCAGTTTATGCATTCACAAACAACAACATTCTCATTACATGAGTTAACAATTAACGGAACAAGAACTTCACACTAATTACAATGCTATTCTAGGTGTTCCTTTTTCATTCAATTCAACAAGAATACGAGGAACCAAAACAATGTCCTCATTTATCTTCTCAAATAAATTGAATTAAAAATAGAGAACATGACAAACATGTGATGCTCAAGCCATAGTCCTTAATGTCTATGCAAGCACTCATAAAGACATAAGGCATTCTTCCCCTTTAATAATCTATCGAAATTGAGCAACCAATGGCATGTTTTAGCCATTAAATCCAATTAACATTTCCTACAACAACTTAATAACTCGAAAACAGAACATTTATTTAACAATTTTCCCAAGCAATTTTCAACATAACAACATAATTTACAGAGACACCATGTTTCCCAAAAATATTTTAAATAGAGATTACCAACAATTTAGGAAACATATGACTATGATATTTACTTTTCAACTTAACCATTTGCATTCATGTAATTATAATTATATAACACTCATGAATTCAATAGAATAAACGCAATTTATTATGTACATTCCATACATGGATTTGAACAGGAGACAACTTAACTTGATTCCAAGCATGAATTAACATTACAAAATAACAACATATTTACCACCAATTAAACTTATCTAATAACAATTGAATTGGGAAACTAACTATGTGTGAGGCATGTTCCACCCAACCTTAGACAATTTTGCTCATATTCTCTTAAGAAAATGGCACTCTTGAGATGAGACCCATGCATTCACCAGACATGTATCACATCAAATCCTTAAGTTTCCTTAAGTTCTGAGACTTGTCAATCATGAAACATTGGTTAGATCCAATTTATTTTTAAATAGTGCATTTCACCCTCCTAGCTTCCTTTTGTTAGCACAACAGTGAAACACATCATTGTTCACAGTGCTCAGAATTCCACTTGGTTAGCTTCCTACACCATTTTCCATTCATTGGAACATGAAAGGAAAACATGGACACAATTCAACAGTCATATTTATAAAAATGACTCATAGGCACAAAATTTGTTTTCAATTCTATATTTCAATCAACAAGGTTCCCATGTTCTCACTCATACTTTTCCCATGGACATGGGTTGGTTCTTCTCTCTCCTCTTTTCCTAGAATGAACTAATTCTATGGAAAAGAAAACTTCTCCTCTTCCTTTAATCGAACCAAGTTTTTCCCAGAGAGAACTATTTGCATGGAACCAACCAAACCCTATTGGAATGACTCTACCACATTTTTCCTTGCATCCATTCCCCAGGGAACAAGGTGCAACATTTGACCTTTCCTCTAATTAATACTTAATCAACCTTAATCATATTTATGATTTAAAAATGGGATTAAATTAATAAAAATGATTAGGATCAAGACATACTTAGCAAAATTTAGGGACTTAATTATTTAACAAGGTTACAGCAGGGTTTCCCAACTAAGATGCCTCTAATCCCCCTTTCAACCTCTAATGAATACATAGGTCCCTGATATTTTCAGTGTACCACCTCAACATAGTCAGTCGTGGATTTTTTTATTAATTATTTCAAAATACAATGTGTTCAACCTTTCATACATTCATGGTCAATTAGTTACATGATACATCATCATATTAGGGGTTCAGACGAGGAGTATTAAACTAGGTGAGCATAGAAGTTGGGAAAGTTAGGAGACCTTCACCCATTGTGTATTTCTACTCATTTTAAAATTGAGAGCCAAGTTTTATTTTGTAAACTATTGCTTGAAGGCATTCAAAATAATGGACTCTTTACTTGTACACTAAAGAGCATTAAATGGGAATAATATCCCTTATGCATTTTTTTGTTAGGATTATTATTAATCCTCTCTTTGACCACATAGTTTATTTGTATATTTTCATAGATTAGGAGGACTTAATCACTACACTAGTGCATGGGGGACACACCTAAGGACCACCTAACACTTTATTCCCTTCTTTACATGAGTTTAGGAGTCCCAATGACCAATCCCTATAATTTATGGACCCACACTGAGTTCCACCACTAGTCTCTAGCAGTTGACCCTAGTAGGTATTCAGTTAAGTCCAGTTATGCTCTGATTCACATTAGTTAGATCACTCTCAGTCATCCTAGTGCTAGTTTCTATGATTCAAGGGAGGTAGGGCACATTAGTTCACCTACCTACATCAGTTAACTGAGTGTGAATGGTTTTAGTGATCTAGAGTCGCATTAGTGAGATCTAGTGGCGATTTTCCCACACTGTGTTAGCTTGAGATTCATTCCAGGTTGGTAGATTTGAATCCTATCTTAGGAATTCGAATTATCTTGTGTGCATTACCATTATATTACTTATTTATACAGATTAATGGATATATGATTATTATTCCAATTATTGGTCTCATGAGTGTTTTTATCTGCTATGAATTATTGATCTGAGTTACTGAAATGCTTCTCTCTTTTATACAATCTCCTTCATCATTTGAATTCATGCAGGTTTGAATATCCTATACTACATTGAATTTAACATGGTATCAGAGTTTGTATCCAGGCCAGCAACAAACCTCAAAAGCTTCCATTGATGCTCCATAAGAAATTTGGTTTCACATAAATCTTGGATATATTTCCTTGCTCCCTCTGGATTTTGTCCATAGAAGTCTATTCAGGTGTGATGCACCCAAATAAAGTGCACATGTCTAAGTGGAGAGTGTTTGAACTAATTTGATTCAAATTGAAGAGTTTTTGCACTTTTTTTGCAGGTACATTCGAATATTTTATGAATAATTATTTTTCTTGAAGTTGGGAAATGGATAATTTAGCAGCTATGAATCCCAAAATCCTCACACCCTTCAATTACCTTGATTGGAGGGATGACATGCAGATTTACTTGCATGACAAGGGTCTGTATAGGGTCACCATGGGAAGAGAATTCAAACCCCGGATGTATCTTGAAAAATCCAAGTATTTGAATAAGCTTGATGAATATTTTTCTTCATGTGCATCCACATCTCCATGGAGCTGTTGTTCCATATTGATGGACTGAAGACTCCAAAAGAAGTATGGGATAAGCTCAAATCCTTGTTTGGAACATAGGATGAGATGAGGGTCCATATCATAGAGAATGAGTTGGTAGCACTGCAACCTAGTAACTTTGAAACTATACAGTAGTTTTTCTCAAGATTCAAATCATTGGTCATGCAATGCAAGAAATGTGGGATTGAGAAGAAGGATGAAAAATGTGTGCTCTCCATACTGAGAAAAATTGGCACATAATTATTAGTGTTTGTATCTACCTTTCACTCTGGGAGACTCACTACTCCTAATTCACCAATTCCATCCCTTGATTCCTTCATAGAGTCTCTAATACATGAATAAGACAAGTTGATACAGATGGAAGATCACAGTACCTTTCCAAATCAAGATCTCTTAGCTATTGAGACAAGGAATGTGCAAGAAAGGAGGAGGGATAAAGGTAAATATAAAAGTAACATTGAATTTGAACCTAAAGAATATTTTGATCCATCACATGAATCCTTGGGCTCTAAGAAGGACAAACATCAAAGGTCTGAGAAGTGCAAGTGCTCCTACTATAATAAAGGAAACCATACAAAGAAATATTGTATGAAGAATACCATAGATAAGATGAAAAAACTCCTTGATAACCACAATATTTCCATCCCTGAAGGTATAAGGAAGGATGACTCTGGAGACAAGAATGACAATCATGATGAGATATGCCATGCATTGAAGGCTAGTTTCTCAGGATCACATGCCTTCCTCATTTATTCAGGAGCCTCCAATCATATGGTTGCATCTAGAGAATCATTCTCTTCATTACAAATTACTAATGGTCCAAGTATTCGAATGGTTGATGACACTCAAATTCGAGCTGAAGGAAAGGGTTCAAACAAGTTAAATCATGGAGTATTCAAAAAGGTACTCTATGTTCCCTCCTTAGCTGTAAATTTTTATCTATATACCAGATGACTCATACAGGCTCACCAAAGTGAGTTGTATTTGGTCTTGACTCAGTGGATATCTTAGATATCTCAAATGGGAAGCTTATAGCAAAAGGTGTTGGAAACCATGCCTCTAAGGCATATGAATTCTCACACTTTTTCCCATACTAAGATCGAGTGCAATCTCAGCTACCATTTGAAATGGAGGGTAAAACCACTCTACCTAAATTTTTTACATATGATAATGTTTCCATTAGTGTTTCAGATTCATAATCTGAAGCAGAGGACCCAGTTGAATCAATTTATGAAATTGAAGATGAAGTTCACAATGATATAGATCCAGATCCAGTCCCTACTCCCAATCCTAGGGATAAGTGGGCTCAAAATTTTATTGAGGTAGTTGGGAACATGACCAGCGATTCATCTGACATGAGGAGAACAAGAACCAAATTTCAAGAAGAGAGCCTTGCACTATGTCAAGAAAATTTACTTCTTCTAGAGAGGTGCAATAAGCTCCCATAGATATGCTACATGATGGTAAGCTCTAATCAATAATTCTTCTCACTGAAGAAGAAATTGGATCATGTCACTCTTCCTCCATAAACAAGAGACAAAGGAAACACTCCTTCTCCTATATATCATCATATTGGAAGAATATGGAAAAGTTCACATGCAAAGTCCTAGGAACCTAGCTCACACAAGAACCATCACATTGCATTACTGCTTCATAGAGACACAGATTGTAGAAATATTTTCACAAGTTTTTACTCTAGAAGAAATGTTTTCTCTTAGTATGAAATCTTGATCCTTGTTTTCCTTGCTTATTTTAGCTGGGGGGTCCCATCAGGTTTTCCCCATTTCCTCGCTTTTGTTAAAAAAAAAAAATTTGCATTTAGATTGTATGGGTGACCTTTGGTTTTAGGTGCTAGGGATCACTTTTTCTGAAGTGGATTAAGGGAGGTGTTAGTATAATTATTAATCCTCCCTTTGACCATATAGTCTATTTTTTCATTTTCCTAGCTTAGGAGGTCTTCATCACTCTACTAGTGCATAGGGAACACACCTAGGGGGGACCTAACATATAATACACCTCTTTTCATGAGTTTAGTAGTCCTATGGACCAATCCCTATAATTTAGGAACCTACTCTATTTTCCACCAATAATCTTTAGCAATTGACCCTAGTAGGTATTCAGTTAAGTCCAGTTACGCTTTGATTCCCATCAGTTAGATCACTCTTAGTCATCCTAGCATCAGTTTCCATGATTCAAGGGAGGTAGGGTGCATTTTCTCACCTACCTGCATCAGTTAACTGAGTGTGAACTATTTTAGTGATATGGAGTTACATTAGTGAGCTCTAGTGGTGATTTTCCTACACTGAGTTAGCTTCGGAGTTAGGCTAGGTTGGTAGATTCGAATCCTATATTAGGAATTCAAATTCTCCTATAGTATTACCATTATATTAATTATTATATATTGATTAAAGGATATATGATTATTATTCCAATTACTACTCTCATGAGTGTTTTTATCTGCTATGAATTATTGATCTAAGTTACTAAATTTCTTATCTCTTTTCTACAATATTATTCATTGTTTCAATTCATGAAGGCTTGAATATTCAATGCTACATTGAATTTAACATTTTCAATATAGGGAGGAAATATATTCCTTGCATTGTGTAGCTTGAAGTGAAAAAAATGGCATTACTACTTGATAGTAGGATGATATTTCTATTAAGATTCCATATGCTTAGCTAGATATCATTAGTATTCAATTCCATTTCACAACAATAGCATATGCAGGATCACTTAAAGTAACAAAATCACAAGATGGACACATATTTATCCTCGGAAACCCTCTAGGTGAAGAAAACCCACAAAACTTCTTCTATATAGATGTATCAAAAGTACAAAGATAAAACCCCAAACAGTTGCTCCTTCTCCTAGAAGATATCTCTCTCTCTCTCTCATATGCGCTATACACAAGTGAATGTGTGTGTTCAAATGAAGAACACAACTCCTCTGTTTATACTCTTTCTTCCACTTGACTTTTTCCATAACAGGTCAGCCCCAATAGACTTACTGGGCTAAATTCATCTAGGAAGACACATAATAGTATAATATTATATTCTGGAGGGCTCTATTGACCCAAATTACAACAGAGGTTTTACCTCATGAATATATGACAACTAAATACAACAGTAACATCCCAACAGAGGAATAAAACATCTCCGATATGTTACAACAATAAAATACATTTAGAATATTCTTCGAAGTTACAATATTTAAATACTCCCCTTTAACGAGAATGGTATTATACTGACAACAACATCAACTGTAGGAGCAAGGAGAGAGAGCATATTTAGCAACATCAAGGTGATACATCTATATGTCATTGGAATTTTTCAACAATCATCAACAACTATAACAGTTACTGTAACATCTTCAACATATTTAGTACTAGAACATCATATTCTAAAACACTGAGTCTTCATATTTGATCTTCATCTTCTGCAGCACTCGATCACTCGATCCTTTGAAGCAACACGTTATCTCTCGATCAACATCATCATCAGTAGAAACATAACCTGCAACACACATGATCCAATTATGGGATGATCAATCCCTATCACTTTAGGACATAGGTCCAAGGACGATGAAATCCTCATCTTATCCACTTATGGGATGGTCAATCCCTATCACTTTAGGAAATAAATCTAAGGATGATGCAATCCTCATCTGAGCCACTTACGAGATGGTCAATCCCTGTCACTTTAGCACATATGTCCAAGGACAATGAAATCCTCATATGAGACACTTACAGGATGGCCAATCCCTATCACTTTAGGACATAATTCCAAGGATGATGCAATTCTCATCTGAGCCACTTACCAGATGGTCAATCCCTATCACTTTAGGACATAAATCCAAGTATGATGCAATCCTCATCTAATCCACTTAAGGGATGGTCAATCCCTATCACTTTAGGACATAAGTCTAAGGACAATGCAATCCTCATCTAAGACACTTACGGGATGGTCAATCCCTATCTCTTTAGGACATAAGTCCAAGGACAATGCAATCCTCATCTTTCACGGAGACAAAGTTTATGTATCACTTTAGTACTAGTGTCTAGCAATGATACAATCCCATGACAACATAATTAACATGCTCCCCCTTTCTAGGAGGTTCCACATCACCATCAACATGCTCCCCCTTTCATGGAGGGTCCACATCATCATCGTTCCTCCTTGCAAGGAAAGTCTACAATATCATCATTGTTCCTCCTTACGAAGATCATTGTTCCTCCTTGAAAGGAAGGTCTTTTCGGACTACACCAAGACTTTCACAGAAGTATTCAAACTTCACTAGAGACAGAGGACTGGTTAATACATCAACAACTTTCTCATCGGTACTCACATACTGGAGCTTTATAAATCCATCTTGTACCATATCCCATATGTAAAAATATTGGATTTCTATGTGCTTCGGCTTGTCATGGAACACTGGGTTCTCTGTCATCTTTATACAAATATGGTTGCCACATAGAATCACCATGGTATCCAAACCTAGGTCAAATAGACCTGACATTAAATTTCAAATCCATATGGCTTCACAACTAGTATAACAAGCTACTATATAATCTGCTTCAACTGTGCTGACAGAAACATTGGATTGTTTCCTGCTAAACCATGAGATCATGGTGGATCCCATACAATAAAATCCACCTAAGGTGCTCTTTATATTTGAGGAACTTCCAGCCTAATTTGCATCTGTATAACCATACAATATGTATTCATGATCTCCAACATAGTATAGAAAAAAGTCTATCGTACCTTTTAGGTACCTCATCACATGCTTTGCAGCTATCAGGTGAACACCTCTAGGTTTAACTAGATGATGACATAGGGTGTTCACAGAAAGTCATATATATGGCCTAGTATTAATTAGATACATCAACGGACCAATAATATGTCTGTACTGAGTCACATCTACTAACTTTGATGATTCATCAAATAAAAACTTCAGGTTGGTATCCATGGGTGTGCTCATGGCTTTACAATTCAACATATTAAATCCTTTTAATATTTCCACAGCATATTTCCCCTTGAAATAGTTTTTGAAGCCACATTTATTCACTATAGGATGAACATGATCAATGTACTCAGCCTCTTCATGAGATCATACCCGATCCCAAACATCCTAATGTTCTCTTTTTGTCCTCAACACTTCCTCTTTGCATCTACAATGAGTTCATCCTATCAGGTCATCAACATATCTAGTCTTTCACATTCAACCTTAAAGGTTGGAAACCATTTTACACTTGGTAAATCATAATCCATCACGAAGTTGTCCATCCTATCGTACCATGTCTAGCTCGGTGATCTTCTGCACTCGCTCCCCCTAAGGCAGAGCATCATCCTCCCTCTGCATTTTGTACTCTATATATCGAAACATTATGTACTAGAGTGACAGGTAGCATCCTCTATTGCTTATCTTCTATGTATCCTTCTTAGGTCACTAGATACCAAGGTCCTTTATCTTGAACTTTGTTGAAAATTTCCTCTTGCACTCATCCGTGAGCTTGTTGTCTTCTATAGGATTCCATATTCAACCTTGTAGAAAAGGTTAAGATGTTCATCACTCTAGGTGATCTTCAAGCTCCTTATCTAACTGGATGTGCTTATAAATGGGTGCCTTCTGAGATCGTACAAAGCCTATTTTTCATATGTGGTTCTTTGCTCGATATATACTTCTACTTCACTGGAGAAGTGTGTCTGGTCAATGGAGTATGTCATTCCATATTCTATTCCCTCTTTCTGAGAGAAACCATGAACATTGCTTTGTATACTTGTTCTTGTAGATCCACATGGAAGACACTGTGGACTTCCCTTCGGGTCTCGAAACGACATCCTAGACATCAATCCCCATGATCAAATGGTACTCTTTGATCTTAGTTTCTTCCATTTCTCCTTGGATACTTCTTCATAGATGGAAGGGTCTGCATCAATGATGTCACTCAACTGTGGCACATAACTAGAGTGCATTTGAGGCCTCTTACTTTAGTTGCATTTCTCTTCATTATTTTATTCATCTTGAATGATCTCTCGTGCCCAAGGTGGTATTCATCTCTCAAGGTGGATCTACCACTCTCTTATATGTTGATGTATTTGTAACTTCGGAATGTATCCACTTGTATATATTGCATTTCATTGGTCCCTGATGCTCCTATCAAGAGAATCACTTGTATTTCTTTGTACCCCGATGTTCCTATCGAGAGAATTACCAAAATTCATGAGGAAGTCCCCTCCATGTTAAGTTGGTTCATTAGTACCCTAGTTGTAACCTAAGTGAATGAAAGAGTATAAATAGAGAGTGAGGCTCTCTATTTATTACACACACTCACTCAACTGGGGTGCATGAGTGAGAGAGGAAGTGCTACCATAAGTGAGAGAGACATCAACTATCAGATATCATCTTTATGTTTTCGGGTTTTAGTTTTGCTATTGGTGCTCATTCTATCTCTAAGGAAGTTGTGGGTTTTTCTCCTTTATGGTTTCCCCAAGGAAAATTCTTTGTGTCTCTTATCTCTTGTGATTATTGTTGTCCATGTTATTCTCTCAGATTAGATCCTAAGATCATATTGTCAAATTGATAAAAATCTAACATGGTATCAAAACTAACCTGAGAAGAAGACAATATGCAGCTGTGGAAGCTAGGGCTTCTTACTTTTTGGGTCTCTCTCCACAATCCATTAGTAAAAGGAGGCTAGGTTAAATCTCTTTTGAAGGGCGCATCTTTTTGTCGAAGCAGAGTCTAATTTTGAGCACTTTCAATTTTTGACCTACCACTACATTGAGATATTAGGGATTTTCATTGAAGAGGATTTTTTTAGTGAGCCCAGGATAGGATCTTTTTCCTCCTCAAAATCAAATTTTAGAGACCAAGGTCAAGATTTTTGGTTGGGTAAAACTCTGGGAAAGTCAAACCCTAATTTGACCTCGGGCCTGAAAACCCTAAAATACTAAAACTGGTAGTTTTGGTACATTCGCTATATCTTGGGATTGAAGAAGTATTTGGTGACAAAATTATCATAGGACGAAGATAAAATCCTGATGTACCCTTTGTAAACATTTTAGCCTCATATTCATTGTATTCTGGGAGATACGATTCCTCCAAATCATGGTTCCATCCTCTTCCAGGATTGATCCCTAAACATGACACCTAGGGAGAATTGCTATATCTCGGGCTATGAAGATCCAAATTCAATTTCTCAAGATGTTCCACATAGGGAATCGACTTTAATTTCTTTGGTAAAAATTTCAAACCCCGAAGGTGAAACGATGACACATCGCAGTCCGTACAAGTGCGTTATGTTGAACCGTCTTGAATTAAGTCACCGTGGGAAAACTATCATATGTCCCAATTGGTGAAACCAATTATGATAACCCCTATGGTGTTGGAAAGAGGACAAAAGAGACTATCTCAGTACAAAATTTCAGCAGTACTTTCTTATATATCGTAGAAACAGTATCAGACATTTCTGCAAAAGAAATTGGAAAACTCAGGGCTTCCTGTTCTGGGAGTTTCCCTCCACAGTTTTTAGAAAAGGAGTACATTGGACAGCTCGCCTTGAAGAGGTCTATCTTTATATCCAATCAGAATTTTGAAATTTCAAGTTTTGAAAATTAAGGTTTCTCTAACAAACCCTAGATCAGCTAGCTCCAGAACCAGGATGGACACCTCAAATCGGTAAGATCTAATCTTTTTCTATTTAAAGTTGAGGTTCTCATTTCAAGATGACTAATCACACCAGCTTGATGACAAGCCTGGTGAAGTTGAAAACTTCTGAGCATGGAAGTATAGGATTTCACTGGTTCTTGAAGAAAATTAATTGACCACCTACATAAGTGGAGAGGTTCCAGTTCCAGAGGGAGATGAGGCTAAATCCTTACTAAATAAGAACTTGGTCAAGAGGATAATTATTGATTCAATCAAGGATCACCTTATACCACAAGCGTCTTCCCTAAAGACACCTAAATAGATGTTTGATTCCTTAACCAAGCTATTTGAAGGGAAGAACATAAATCAAAATATGACTTTGAGAAACCAGTTGAAGAATGAAAAGATCCAGAATGCAGAGACCATATAGCCATACCTTACAAGTGTCTCTCAAATCAAAGAACAACTTGAAGCAGTGGATGAAGAAGTAGAGAATACAAAAATTGTGATAACCACCTTGAATGGCCTCCCAGGATCAATGGATTCATTCATTTGAGGAATGTGTGCCAAAAGGAAGTGATTAACTTCAGCAGACTCTGGGAAGAGCACATACAAGATGAAGCTCAGATAATAATAAGAGAAATCCTAAGATGGGAGCAACTAGAGATCAATATCTCACTATTCGAAGAAGATCCCTCAAGCGATGAGGAATACAAAGGACTCAACTCTTGAAGAACCTCTTATCCATATTAGAATTTGGATAAGAAATGATGTTGTTATGAATGAAGAAGATGATGAAGCTGAAGGCTTGAGAAGGAGTCTACCCACAAAAAAAATAAATATAAGTATTCAATTGTCATTTCATGATATTGTTTTGTTATGCATTTGTTTATATTCAATTGATGTGTTATGCATGATAGAATGTTTTCATTAATGACAGTATACTACTAATATGAATGTGATGGGTAAGTATCTCATGGTGTTATACAACTCTCCATTGCTACTTATCTAGAATGAAACCTATTTGCTGACATATTGGATTAGTGCATAATCTCAATGATGTCATGGTAGATATGGAAGGAATCTAGAAAGTTTTAGTGAGATATGGATGAATGTTGTATTTGCTAAAATAGTTGCATCATGATCATATCTTTATGCATAAGAATTTTCCATTATGAATATGCCTTATGAAATGTTTCTAACCATACAACTAATGCATTTGACTTGTAGGAAATATTGCGTACAATCACCTACAAGAAAAGAAGGACGAGACTTGTTCCGAAGAACAAGTGATGACAGTTCAATAAATGATCCAAGAATGAAGAATAATATGACGAGGCCTCAGAAACACTCTATTTATGTGACACTATTGAGCGATATCATTGATACAGATCCTTCCAGCTATGAAGAAGTAGCCAAGAAGAAAGGGAAGGAGAGTACCAGTTCAAGAAGAATGATGTCTAGAATGCGGTATTGAGACATGAAGGGAAGTCCATAGTGGATCTACAAGATCCAACCATTAGAGGAAATTTCAACTCAAAATGGGCCTCCTAAAAAGAATTAATAAAATAATAGTTAAAATAATAAAATAATATTTATTAATTTTGGAGGAAGAAAAGAAAAAAACTACTTTTTTGTTTGTATTTTTGACATATAGCCCCGTGTTTTTACTCAAATTTTGTTCGGAAGAGCTCGTTGGATGTGGAATTAAATTCTGCATGCAACGAGTACCCACTCGGCATACTTTTGATGAACTGCACTACCACAAAAACAAGAAATACTTGAAAAAACGTGATGATGACATCATCATCACATTTTTTCAGGTATTTCTTGTTTTTGTGGTAGTGGGTTTGTCAAAAGTATGCTGAGTGGGTACTCGTTGGATGCGGAATTTAATTTTGCATCCAACGAGCTCTCCCAATTGAAATTTGAGTAAAAACACGGGGAGATATGTCGAAAATATAAACAAAAATAGTAGTTTTTTTTATGATACCTATCCCCAAATTTATATTAAAAAAGTGTTTAAGACCTATATGGTATTTCAAATTTAAAGCAATTTCATTGGATAACACATGATGAGGCTTCTCACAGAAAGAATGCATAGACTATGAAAAGACATTTGCATCTAGTGGGAGTTGAGGCACATGACATGCAGACTCATGTGTGCAAATTAAAGAAGGCCTTGTACGAGCTCAAGGGACACCCATGGAATAATACATACATCAGGAGCTTGAAGACCACCTAGAGTGATGACAATCTTAACCTTTGCTACAATGTTGAAGATGAAATCCTATAGAGGATGAGAAGCTCATAGATGGGTGCAAGAAGAACATTTTCAAGATAGAGGATCTTGGTATCCAGTTACCCTAGATGGATACATAGAATATTAGTAGTAGAGGAAGCTACTTGTCACTCCAATACAAAATGTTTCAATGCATAGAGTACAAAAGGAAGATGGAGAACAATGCTCCGTATTAGAGGGAATGACTACAAAATATCCTGAGGTTTGACATGATACAACAGAATTGATAGCTTCCTAACTAGTTTGGGCTTTACCAAGAGTAAAGCAGATTCCAACCTTTACTACAAGGTTAAAGAAGGGAACCCAATGATACTCCTACTGTAGGTAGATGATCTGTTTGTAACAGGTGAGGATGGGTTGATCACTGATACAAAGAGGAAGCTTACTATTGAGTTCAAGATGAAAGACTTGGGCATGATGCATTATTTTCTGGTCATGGAGGTGTGGCAGAATGCAGATGGAATCTCCCTAGGACAAGGGAAGTATGTAGTAGAGATCCTAAAGAGGTTTGGGATGATGAACTGCAAGGACATGACCACGCCTATGGCATCGAACCTGAAGCTATTGAGTGATGCTTCATCAGAGTCGGTTGATGTTACAATGTATCGTCAGATGATTGGGTCCTTGATGTACCTGACAAATACAAGACCATGCATTTTATTTGCTATGAACACATTGAGCCAGTTCTTGACAGATCCAAGACATGTTCACCTGATTTTTGCAAAGCATATTCTGAGGTACCTGAAGGGTACAGTTGATTATGGTCTCAAGTATGAGGCGAATCAGAAGATTAACCTAGAAGGTTATGTTGATTCAGATTGGGCAGGTAGTTCCATTGATAGGAAGAGAACTTCAGGGTGCTCCTTCAGTATGAGATTAGGTGTGATCTCTTGGTTTAGCAGGAAGGAATCCTATATGGCGCTGAGTACAGCCAAGGAAAATATGTTTCCACTTGCATTTTTTGTATGATATAGAGAGGAGAAGTGAAGCTCCAGTATGTGATCCAGATTGAGATCTCTCAAAAGAGGGAGTTCTAGCATAGTCGATTAGACAGGTTTTCTGAGCATAAAATCCTGGCAAAGCTCATACGTTTCTGTTGTAATCTCACAGATCACATAAGGTTACCAATAATACATACAAAAATACATAGAATATACACAGATACAAGAGACAAGAACTGATAAAATGAACAGATTATATTATTCTCAGTAGATCATACAAAGGAAAGAACTGAGCTACGTTCTTGAGTGGCTCAATAGCCTAATATACAGGTTACAAACAGTTACAATCATAACTACCTGTCGGTTCACCGAACCGACACGACTATTAGTTAACAGACTAACTACTGTGTTTACTCAGCCGACCGACGTAGTCGGTCTCTCGACTTAGTCGGCTGATCGACTAAGTCGGTCTTTGTTCAAGTCGACTTATGTCGACTTGCTCCTTCTACATCTCCCCCACAAACAAAACATTTCTTCGTCCCGAAGAAAAGGGGAGGTAAAAAAATTAGATTAGAAGTACAAAAATAGATTGCAAAGGGGTACTGCTACTGAGGTGGGCTGTGCAGACGAATAGTTGGTCTCTTCTGCACGCAGACTTCGACTATTGCTGGTGCTGTGATGGCAAGCTGATGTTGAAAGTCCGGCCATGTCTGCAAATATTTTTGAATGTCGATGGTCAGAGTAGTAAGATTTGAGAGTACCGACATCTTCTCTGCCATTGCCATTTCTGCAATATTTTCCATGTTGGGGCCCAGCAGCTGAGTGT
>LPNX010173079.1:0-11177 GCA_001517045.1 Pseudotsuga menziesii
TTATACCTTTTTCCGTTTCGCAGCAATCCGCTTTGCTCATCGAAGAGAGTGTCACTTGCAAACATATGTTAGTACGACTAAACTAAGAGTCTGATTCAAACAACAATATACCCTTTTCGGCTAATAGTATTTTAATCCTTAAGCTTAATAAATTCAAAAAATTACCATGGGGACCTTTGAAAAACTGTCGTTCGGCGTCGCTGAAAGAGGTGCTTGTATCAATGGCAAACTCTGTCATGAAGGCCTCCAATGTGCGCGTCGTCCAGAAATCGACAGCGCGGGATACCTCGTTGTTCACGTGTTGCACAAGGTTGACCCTTGTGGGGGTCCACACAAGAATCCGTCGAGCTTGAAAGTTCGTCCTCTTCTCTGTTAACCTAGACAACCACTGGTGCAACTCTATGTGGAAACGACCAAAGAAAATTTCATAATTATCACAAAAAACATACCGTTGTAAAAATTCACTTGCGCTTTGACACGGATTCGTAATCTCTTGCTGCGCGAATTGCAAACAGATCTCAGCAAACCAATCACTGATTTCCTTCACCGAGGGCCTCCAGAACATAGCCCCTGAGGTACAATGTAAACCCCTCTTGAGCAGGTACTGAGTTCAACCGGCAACGGAACCAATTTGTTGGGCAATGGGGCAGACCCGGGTTTAAACCTTTTGCGTCGCACCAACAAAAGACCCACAGTGTTGGCCCTTTCGGCAACAACCTGCGCACAGGTTGCAGTCTCACCCGAAACAGCTATGGGGTGCCGCAGAATCAAGTTTCTGCAAGCTGAGAGGGAGATTACTGTACCTTAGCCTTAATAATCTTATTAAACAACACTATAAAAGCTTTACCATTCATTTACATACAACTTCGCGGATTAATAAACAGTCGTTACTTGCTCAACCCACTACAGGGAATTCACAGCGAAGCAAAGTATTAACAACGATCTTATTTATCAGATGTATACAGTATTAATGCATAAAAGATAACAGGACAGAAACATCACAAGAAACCACAACACCAGATATAACGTGGTTCACCCCCAGTGTAGGGGCTACGTCCACAAACTGTGTTCTATTCAACTTGCTACAAAACCACAGTTTGATCTGCGCACTCAGCTGCAGATCCTTTCAGTCCTCAAAAGCCGCACACATAGCAGCAGGCCGTTCCTTAATGTTCCTTACACAAACCCTCTGTGCACTCAGCTGCAGAGGTCGTCCACGCACACAGCTGGGACTTAACCTTTCTTACAACAACCAATCTTAGCTTCGCCTTAATCTTTCTTTCATCATAAAACCTAACCTATCTTCTTTACACAAGCGCTTATTTATACTGCGCATTTTTACAAAACCATGGTCTTAAACCATGGGCACCCAAAAACCCTAAACCCTAGATTTAAACCACGGGTTTATTACAAAAAAGAGGGTTTTGACTTACCCTGACACCCCTAAGACTATTTTGACCCACAACTCCGCTTACAAATTTTCTAATTAACCACGGAGTTACTCAAACATGGAGTATGCGCCCCAACAAATCTTAACTCATTCACTATTGTTAATAAAGAGAATCCTTCTTCCATATGTATTTTGAATGTCTTTCATGTATCATGGTTTGATGAATATTTATGATTAAGCACTCTATATCTTGTTTATCTGACCTGCACTATATACATGTATAAGCTTGCACTTGGAGGATTTGCTCTTTACAGGTGAAGGAGAAACATCCCTGAAAGCTTTGGAGGAGAAGCAGAGCAGAAGAGGACAAAGCTAGGATCAACCGTCGTGAATCGGGTGAGTCTATTCTATCTTCTTGTTTCCTTTCTGTACTCTAAAGTTGATTTCCTGCAAGTTTTATGAGTATGTTGGTAACCCCAAACCTTCGGTTATAAGGTGTTTATTCCTGTACAACAAAACTGGTGACTCCGCTGGGGAGCCCAGACTGCTGTAGGTTATTTCTGTCACCCTTGACCAGTCTTTTCCTTGATTTTGTGTGTGGTATTTTATCCTGGTTCATGCTTACCATAGTGTTTGAAGGCCTTGTGTATTTTCCTTTTTTTGAGAAAATTTTTGTACCTGTATGTGGGTTTCTCTCATACACAGTCGCGTATAGAGGCCTGCATACGCGGGTTGCTCTCTTGGACAGTCACATACAGTACACGAGTTGCCCTTATACACAGTCGCATACAAGCCTGGAAATAGGGATTTTTGGGTTAGGTTTTGCTTGTCCCTATCCTTTTATGATTCCTGTTTGTTAGTTGGCCCTCTTTATAAACACTGTGCAGTCAGTCTGATGACCTTGGTGGCCACACCTTGTGCTTTCTTGTAAAGCCCTTGGGTTTCTTTTGTTTGGATTGTCTTCTGTTTGCATTTTGAAGTAGGTTGACCTATTTGGGCTATAGGTTGAAGTGTTTTGTCCGAATCAGTGATCAGGGTTTTAGGCAATGTTTTTCCAGTCTATCTTTTGATAGTGGTTGGTTTGTCACTTACCTTCGTGAGTTTGCAGTGATTTTTTGTCATTGTACCCACCCAAGCTAGGGTTCCTGGTCTTCCCTTGTTGGTTGATTCTTGGTTTTATTGACCTATTTACTTCAGTTTGCTTATTTTATACAGTTGATTTGATCCAAGTATACTCAAGTTTTAGTGCATTTTAGGTGCATAGTAGTGTTTGAGCATTTTAAAAAAAATGAAAAGAAAAACATTTTGAAGCTTTTGCATAAGTAGTTTCATTTTAGTTTTAAAATATAACCTCAAAAACTACAAAAACATAGTCTTAGTTTCTCTTTATCGTTTGCATTTGTTCATCAATCTATATTTACAAAAATAAAAAGAAGTTTGCTTTAGTAGTGGCAATTTGCTTTGAAAAAAAAAATACACCTTTACTTTTTTTATTTATTATCAAGTCAAAAACGCCATAGTTCATCACTCCATTTCCTTCTGAGTAAGAAATAGCCCTTTAAAATGAACGCAATAATTAAAATCTACTAGTAATTTTTATTTTTAGGGGCCTTTCACCTACTAGCTTAGGCTAGACTTGTGGGATAGGAAGTGTAAACTTCCCATAAGTTTTAACATTTATACATAGTGGACCATTCATTAGGTAAATCCTTGTCTTTATCAATTGTATCTGGGAAGATCCTCTCAAAAGGGAGTCAAGCACGAGGCCGCGTGGAGGCATTGGATTGAGGAGATAACTCTTCGATTCCTTGTCAAAATGTAAATTAGGACTTTTACACATCTGGGGATTCTGTCCTTGACAGAGTTTCGGGCTCAGCTACCTTGCCCATGTGTATGAGTCAGGCTTGCAACTATCCCCCCAGACTGTTGGTATAGCTAAGGTAGCCTTTAGTCTCTTGAAATTTAGGGTTCATACCTAGGTAAACTGGAAGGCTATTTCTGGTTCACCTTGGATGGGCTTGGAAGGTAACCCTTGTTGTAAGTGTGGGAGGGCGGTGGGTGATTCCTCCGCTTGTGCCTAAGAACCACTTCAAGGACACCAAGTAATCATTCTTCAGCTTTCTTTGGGAAAGCATATCTTTCACCCTTGTTGAGTGTTTAAGGCTTTAGGAATTTTTATAGTGTGTGCTCTGTGGTTTTGTATTTGTTTAGTTGGCCTTAGGGTTTGATTTGTTAAATTTTCAATCGTGGAGGACCAACCTATAAGAAGGTCAAGAAGGTTGCAAAACCTTCCTCCTCTCATCACATTGGAACCTCCACCTCCACCCTAAAGGCAGAGATTGGACACGGTCAGTTCATTTGAAACGATAGGAGTAAGTGAAGTTCCAGGTGAACCATCACTTATAGCTAACTGTCTTAATCTTGATACAGTTGAGATAGAAGACTTATATACTGACGAGTTTGCAAGGAATTTTAACACACCTTTGACTGATTTAAATGATCCTGTGATCGTTCAGGTTAGACCTTTTGATTCACCTGTTTTAGGTGTCCCTGTGGGTAGGATTATGTCTTTTGTGGGAGAAAGTTCTTTTGTTTTCACCTCAGTTGTTCTGGCTGAAGGGGTAATACCTCCCCTGGTAAGTGCCCTTAGATCTAACAAACCCTCTACACCTTTGACTCCAGTGAGCCGGGTGGTCCAACCACTGGTTCACTCAAACTTAGCGGGTACTTCTAGTGATATGGTTACTGGGATTCCTAGTATACCTACTGTTCCTTCCTCCTTCACATACACTACCCAGAGTGGTCCGGTAGGATCCTCGGCTTTCGTCCAAGGATTTCCTTGGAATGGGGGGCACATTCCCCCATCCACTCCATACATAGGCCCATCACCTTCTTATGTAGGAGTGTAGTTTGGAAACAATACCTCTTATGGGAAAAGTTTTCAAACTTTGATTTCGGCCCCATTTACAAGATCTCCCTTTTCGTTATTTAGCGGAGGGATACCTGCTCCTGTTTTTCAAACCCTAGTTTCGATTGGGACGGCCTTTCTTATACTGCACCTCCCACTCACAACCCTGTGGCTTACAGATGGAATTTGTTTCAGATTAATCTACCCACTTCGCAACCGATGGCAGGGGGAAACCCCACCTTTACCTATGGGCATTCGGGGGCAAGTCCCTCTAATCCCCAGATTTGCACTTTTAGTGCCCTGGTTCGACCCAAACTTCCATTCCTGGCAACTTTAAACTTGCCAAATTTGTCTAAGTTGATGAATGACCCAGTGAGGCATGACCCTTTGTGGCCACCTGTTCCCACCAAATTGCCATCGAACATCCCTAAATTTGAAGGCAAAGTTGGTGAAGATCTTGGGGCTCATGCCACCATATTCCATTTATGTTGTTCTTCGAATTCACTGAATGAATATTCAGTTAGGTTGAGGCTTTTCCAGAGAACCTTAACAAATACCGCGGTGAAATGGTACATTGAGTTACCTTCTACTGCTTTCAGTAGTTTCTGGGACTTGGCTAGTGCATTCCTTAGCCACTTTCAGCTTCCAGTCTGATATGATTTTGGAACAGACTTGTTGTCTACCTTTGGGTAGAACAAGGCTACCCACATCTCAGATCATATCCAAGAGTGGAGGAGGCGAAAGAGCCTTATAAAAGCCACCATCCCTCTTGAGTTCTTACTAGAGTGGTTCCTTAAATCCCTGTTGCCCTACATTTCTAAGGACGTATCCACCTCAGGAGTGATGAATGAAGAAGAAGCCATTCTCAGGGCCTAGCAATTGGATTTGATTTATTCACAATCTGAGATCTTGTATGAGATTATCCCTGAGGCACCGAGTCCTACCCACGATGCGGAGAAGCCTAAGCCTGGACCCCATGTCGATGGTGTGGTTGGGTCCATAAACACTCCCACCGTAGAGTCTTTGGCTAAGCAAATTCATCAGTTGTCCATTAAGTAGTCTATGGTGGAGGCAGCAAAGGCTACCCCCTCCCCCCAGAGTGCAAATGTTTTTTCACAGACCTCTCATGAGGGAAATCAGCAGCTAGGTGGGAAGAAAAAGAGAGGAAAGAAAGGAGAGGGAAACCAAAACAAGCATAAACCCACGAATAGTGCTGATGGGGGAAAGAAATAAAAGAAGAAGGTTAAGTTCCCGTGTAAGTTGTGCCACGAGGATCACCTTACTCACCTTTGTCCCCTTATGGAACAAGCCCAGAAGCTGCTTAAAGCTCAACAACCGGTTGTCCTGAAGGATCCTTTTCCCCAAGGGCAGAACTCTGCTTCAGCTTCTAATGTAGCAGGGGGCACTCAAAATGCCCCTGACCCAAACTATATCAACATGGTTCGATCTTCGACTTTTTTACAAACGAGGAATAAAAACTATGAGAAAGAGACTTCTGAGAAGGGTAAAGCTAGAAGTGAAACTTCTAACCCTCTCATGATAGAGAAACATTAGAGAGAATTTGAGGTCAAAAATGGGCCTCAAAAGGACCAAAATGTACTAAAAAATCAACCAATTACATTCTAGTAGATGACATTATCCCCCATGGTTGAGGTGGCATTGCATGAGTTAAAAATGCTTATTTGTCACATTTTCTATGGTTGATGAAAACCCATAGTTAACCAAGGTAGTGGTACAAGTACTTTTAAGTCATAAAGTGAAGTACTCACAATAAAAGTCATTTCACACTTTCTCATAAAATAATATTATTGTTATTTTCAAGTAAAGTACTCACAATTCACTTTCTCATAAAATAAAATTATTGTCATTTTCAAGTAAAGTACTCATAATTCATAAAAATGTATTTTCACATTTTTTTATAAAACAATATATTGTCATTTTCATGTTTTTTTAATTTTAAACTATATATTCACTCAATTGTATTTAATATCATAATGTCAAACTAATATATATATATATATATAATCTTATACTTTGAAAATAAATTAAATTCATGAATGATATTTATATGAAAAAAATATGTTAGTTATGTATATAAATTAAATTCATTTTTGTTTAATTTATTTACAAGTTCAAGACAAATAAATGCTAAATGACAATAATTTTTTGGGAATTTACAATGAATCTTAGTCACACCATTGTAGAGTTATTTTATTAATTTTATTTATAGTCAATTTAGAAAAGTAACTTAACCATGGTTATTTATATTGTGCATAAAAATTAGTGTAGGAGGTGAGTTGTCAAATATACCTACCCCATAAAACCCCTAACTCATAATATTTTAATATATCTTATATTTTTGTAGTACATCTCTTAGGAGGCCCATTTTTGACCTCAAATTCTCTCTAATGCCTACTGAAACTATGCCGAAGATACCGAAAGGTGTCTTCAAGAAGACCTTGCATAACCCTAACACTAGGGCTGCTTCAAACTACTCTATGGTTGAAGATCTAGCCCAAACCCCGTGTGCAATGTCAGCTTTATAGGTGTTGCAGAGTTTTCCTGCCCAACGGGATGCCCTCTTAATAGCTTTAGACAGCATGGACTCATCGAGTCTCATGGCGAAATTTCATTTTCCTGATGTTAAAATTCACCTACCTTACCATGTAGCCTTATCAATAGATGTCATCCATGGTGGAAAGACCATTGGAAGGGCAGTTGTTGATGAGGGTGCTTCTACATGCGTTATGTCCTTGTCCTGTTGGAAAGCTCTTGGATCCCCAGAGCTGGTCCCATCAAACACTCTACTTACTGCTTTCGATGGAAGGTCCTTCCGTCCACATGGTATCCTGCTGGATTTTGAAATTAAGCTGGCAGGGAAAGCAGTGTCTGTTGAGGTGGAAGTGATTGATGCACCTTTGGACTATAACCTGCTTCTGGGAAGAAACTGGACTTATGCTATGTCCAATATTGCATCGGCCATCTTTTGTGTAGTGGTTTTTCCACATGAGGGAAAGTTGGTTACTATTGACCAACTTGATTTTACTCAAAAAGGCCATTTAGAGTCTAATGAGTCCGTTGTGCCATTGGTTGATTAGGTCAAACCTACTGCATAGAGCTTGGGGGCTGGAATGTACACATCACTAATGGGCACTTTTGATCTTCCAGCCCTGGTTAACTATATTGGTTCTACTAGTGCGGGGAAGTCCATAGCCACGGTTGTTGATAGGACTAATCCTTGGGTTCTCCCTTCCCCCCATGAACCAGAGGTGCCCTTGTCAGCAGTGGAAGTATCTTGTCAAGCTATCACTCAAACCACTGTTGACCCCATTCCAGATCCTCTCACATTCTCAGAGGACCTGGAAGAAGTCTATTTTCCTGCATGGGTGTAAAACTCTTTGCACTCTATGGACTGTTTAGATATGGTTTTACCTTCTGATGAAGCCATGTTGGAAGCCATGAGTGGACGTGGTAAGATCTGTGAGGATATTCACCATCGATCCTATTTTCTTCCAGAACTAAGAAAAATAGAAAATCAAGAGTTTCGTATGATACTGTCAGAAGATGTTGATACACCCATTAATCCCTTACCCAAGGAAGGAATGTTTGCCGAGGGGAATATGGCAAATATTTCTGCTACTATACCTATCAACATCTCTGTAAATCCTGATGTCGTGGAAAACATATACATAGGTGCAAACTGCTCTCCTGAAGAGATTGCTATCTATACTGCCCTGTTTTAGGAATTCCACGATGTCTTTGCCTGGTCATATGAGGAGATGCCAGGCATTGATCCATCGATTGTTGAACATGAAATCTGAACATATCCTAATGCCAAACTTGTTCGACAAAAGTTAAGACCTGTTAACCCACGCAAAGCGGTGGATGTGAAGGCCGAAGTTGAAAAACTGTTGAAGGCTGGTTTTATTTATCCCATAGCTTTGACAGAATGGGTATCCAACCCTTTTCCTGTTGATAATAAGTAAGGGACCATATGCGTCTGTACTGACTTCAAAGATTTGAATAAATCCTGTCCTAAGGACAACTATCCCATGCCATTTATAGACCAGATTATAGATGCTTATGCGGGAAGTGAAGTGTTCTTGTTTATGGATGGTTTCTTTGGATACAATCAAATTCAAATAAAATTGGAAGACCAACATAAAACATCTTTCATATGTACTTGGGGTACCTTCGCGTAGAAGAAAATGCCATTTGGATTGAAAAATGTTGGGGTAACCTTTCAACGGGCTATGAACTTTTCCTTCCATGATATTAAATCCATTGTCGAACCTTACCTTGATTATCTGCCTGCACATTCTCGTAAGAGGATTCAACATCCATATCACTTACAGTTGATATTTGAGAGATGTAGATATTATAAAATCCACTTGAATCCCCACAAGTGTGTATTCTGTGTTGAGTCAGGAATATTTCTCGGGTTCATTGTCTCAGAGGCATCTAGGTGGATCAATTAAAAGTAGAGGCCATTGTAAATGTTCCTCCTCCTCATTCTATCAGGAAAATTCAAAGCCTGCAAGGAAAGTCTAATTTTCTTCGACGTTTTATTGTTAAATATGCCAAGATTACCAAGGGTTTCATGCAACTGCTTAAACAGGACACCCCATTTGTATGGGATGAAACTGCACAACTCGCTTTCTAGGCATTGAAAAAAGATTTGTTGTTGGCACCCTTACTGCATCCACCAGATTATTCTAGGGATTTTATATTATATCTGGCCACGTCCGAGTCGACCATTGGGGTAGTGCTGGTCCAGGAGGACGATAAGCTCGTAGAGCATGTCATTTACTATCTTATCCATGCTTTGGCCGGACCTAAAATTAGGTACTCCCACGTTGAGAAATTAGCCTTAGCAGCTGTTTATGCTGTTCAGAGGTTACGTCACTACATTTTACTGAGGACCACAATAGTAGTGGCGGATGTGAATCCATTTCAATATGTTTTGTCCCGATGGATTGTTGGGGGAAAATTCAACAAATGGATAGTCATTCTCCAAGAGTTTGACTTGGATTTTCAGTCCGTTAAGTCTAAAAAGTCCTTAGTTTTTGCTGAGCTTATAGCAGAATTTCCTACTGAAGAAGATGTAGCCGTTGAAGATGACTCATTCCCAGATGAGCATATCTTCTTGATATCGACCTCTGATCCTTGGTACGGGGATATTCTTATATATCTCTAGACTTTGAAGTATCCTACAGCTTCCTCATGGGAGGAATGACCTAAATTACGCCTTCATGCTAATAACTACCTCATCATAGGAGATACATTATATCGAAGAGGGGTAGATTCCATTTTGTGTCAATGCCTTACCCATGAGGAAGCGGATATTGTCCTGAATGATTCCCATAGTGGAGCATGTGGGGGTCATTTATCTGGGTTAGAAACGGCCCAAAAGATACTACGTGTCGGTTATTTCTGGCCCACGATCTTCAAAGATTGTGTGGAAGCAGTGAAGCATTGTCATCCTTGTCAGCTTTACACCAAGAAAATGCGGTCACGTCCCGCTCCGTTGTTTTTCATTATCTCGGTAGGCCCCTTCATGAAATGGGGGATTGATTACATGACATGTAACCCAACCTCAGCTGGGGGGCATAAATATATTATTGTCACTGTTGACTATTTTAAGAAATGGGTAGAGGTAATGCCTACTTTTAAAGCCGACGAGGAAACAGTAGCTTTCTTCGTAATCAATCAGGTTATAGCACGGTTTGGTATACCCAAAGTGATTGTCACTGACCATGGTAGTCATTTTCAAAATAGCATGATGACGAAACTGACCACTATGCTCGGATTCAGACAAGAACATTCATCTTCGTACTATTCGCAAGCAAATGGTCAGGTTGAGGCTGTAAACAAAACTTTAAAGACTATCCTTAAACATACAATTGATGCAGGCCGTTCTAACTGGCACATCATGCTATATCCTTCTCTTTGGGCCTATCGAACTAATGTAAAAACTGCTACAGGTTTCTCCCCCTTCCAACTCGTTCATGGAGTGGAAGCAGTTACCCCAATTGAGTGTGAAATCCCATCTCTAAAAATTGCTATTCATGTGTTACCCGATACGACGGAGCTTGAGGAACGTATGGTACAATTAGAACACCATGATGAACAACATAGAGATGCATTGACTGCTAATCAATCTCACAAGAATAGGGTCAAAAATCAATATGATAAGTCGGTCAAACCTTGGGTTTTCTCTAAGGGAGAACTTGTCTTTCTTTGGAACCAAGACAAAGAACCACTAGGGGCAGGAAAATTCAAGGCCATGTGGTTAGGAACTTATGTCATGTCGAAAGTCTTAAAAAAGGGTGCATATGAGTTAATTGATTCTGATGGGAACAAGCTGCCTGAGCCTAGAAATGGGCTCTACCTAAAAAAGTACTATGCTTAGGATTAGCACTTTTTCTTGTATTTTTATGTACATTAGTTTATAGGTTTTGTTTTTTATACCATCTACTGGTTGTTGCAGATGTCTTTTGAAAGGTATATGGGTTTCGCCAATGGTGCCAGCTACCACACTTGTAATCTAGCTTCGGTAGCGTGGGTCATTTACTCTCCCTCAAGACAGCTAGTTGTCGTAGGAGGCGCTTGCTTAGGTCCTTCTTCTAATAATGTTGTTGAATATAGGGTTGTAATTGAGCTTCTATGGGATGCTTTGTCACGTGGTTTCACCCAGCTCGAAGTCCATCTGGACTCTCAACTGGTGGTTTCCTAGCTCAATTGAGCTTATCAGGTGCGAAACCCTATTGTATTACGTCAGTTCATGCAAATTAGGTTATTGGAAAGAAATTTTGAAGTTATTATATTCAATCACATTCCAAGAAATCAGAATTCATTGACTGATGCATATGCTAATTA
>LPNX010173116.1:8749-68559 GCA_001517045.1 Pseudotsuga menziesii
TTTCAGTAGTGTAACATGTGGACCACCATCTAATGGTGCTCATGATAACACAAGATGGCCCATGCTACCCTGTGAAGCAGCCTGAATCTCCTGTAGTGTGCCTCTAATACCTCATGGGGAGGTCATCTATAGATGCATTAGGAATATCAAGAGTCAACTGCTCTAAGTTCTCCTCCAACTTGGTAAGGTGGTCATCACCCCTGTGAACAAACTGAGCTCTAGCTCATCTATTCATCAGATAATATCCTCCAGGTCGTGCACCACCAATATCTTCATGTAAACAATAGGTCTTGTTACTACACATAAAAAACATAAAATGTAAAAATCATAAAAACATGATTACCATTTTAGGGTTTTTGTTTCTTACCAATAACCCCCCACTCAGCACTAGGTGGTAGTGTTAGGTCAGGGTCACCTCTAAGATATGTCCCTGCATAGGCATAATCCTCGATCATGAGGATCTGATCTCATAGCCAACAGAAGAAAGCAGCCTCGAATCTCACCTTGGCTCTGCCACCACCTATACAAGCCATGACCTCAACCCACCTCAGCATGCATGGGTATCTAGCCCTAATCTCAGTGAATATCACCTGGGGTCTCATGAGAGGCACCCTCTCAAACAAGAAACAAGCTAAAATGGATCTGAAACCAAACTTCTTTAGTTCTCCCTGTCGACATTTTGTTAGCTGATTCTTGAAGACAGAGATAAATACCTCCACCCAGTTGAAAACTATAGGAGCCATAGCTTCTAGGGCATATAGCATATGCACCCTAGATGCCTAATGATGCCCTTGGCTTCTAGCCAGCCTCTGCATGATGAACAAGATTGTGCAAAGTGGCATATCCACCACATCCCTAATAGGAATCTTCTTACCTGATGTTCTTATGCTAGGATGAAAACGGCAGTTTATCAGCTCCTGAGTAGTCACGTCCCCTCCTCAGGAACCAGTAAGAGAGATAGGGGCCCCTCTTCTAGACAAACCTGTGAAGAAGTAGATGTCCTCTACCTCTATGGTCAAAACATGAGGTCCTACCTCAAAAATACTGTTGCTCCAGATTCTATATTTGCAATATATACTCCAACAAGCAAGGATGTGAAATCATGTTGGGGGTCTGGAAGAACTTCAAAAGGCCACAACCCTATATGGAACCCAAACAATCCACATCTCCTATGGTGGAATCATCATCTAGTTCATGTCGCCTTTCTTTCCAGATAACCATTTTTTGATCTGATATACCTGACAAAAACAATTTAAAAGCCATTTAGAAGAATTTCTCATCAATAAAATTGCTTGAAAACTTTTATTTTGGCTAGTCCATTAGTTTTTTTCATCCCATGGCCAGCATCGCCTCTTCCTAGTTAAGACAGAGCAGTACCACCACCTGTCTCAAATGGAAGAAATGCAGTTTCTGTTGAGCATTGCATTTCCCATAAGGACTAGGAGCACTGCCCACATTTCTCATTTTAGGTTTGGCCTATGAGCTCAAAACAAATGAAAACCAAAAATTGGAAAGGATAAAAGGAAAGACGATAGATTTAGATGTTACCTAGAACTGACGGTACAAAAAAAAGGCAGTGGATGCTCCTACAATATTCAGTTGAATTTTTGGCTCAAAACTACCCAAAATGATCTCCAGGATTGGTAAATAGTGAAATGAAATTTTTTTTACTATTTACTCAAGGTTTTATAACTTTTTCCTAGGGTTTTTTTATATTTTAAAATCATTTTTAATAAAAAAAACCCTTTGATATAGTTTTTAAAGGTCATTTTATTGAATGTTTTGGGAAACTAATGGTCATTTTAAAGTCTTGCAGGGATAAAGAAAAGCAGTAAAGTCTATGGGGAAGTTCATCTTTTTAAATTTTTCATACTTTTGAAAATGGAAAAAGTTCGCGAGTGTTCGTTTCGATACTTTGATCATGCTCCCAAAACCCAGTATCAAAGTTCTGAGTCTTTTTCTGATTCTTTTCAGAGTTGTAAAACCCTTTATCGTGAAAAGAGACCTAATGGAATATCCTTTAAACTCTTTTTGGACTCCCTAAATATGAAAATATTGTTGAGTACTTGTCTTCTTCATACTCGTAAAAGTATTTTAATAGTCATCTCTCTGATGGTAGGTTATCTCTTTTTCTGTTCGGATAGAATATTTATGAAAAAGGAACCTTTGGATTCTTCTTTCGTTTTCGTTCAGACTCTATAAACATGAATGGTACCGAGTTAAATTTCAATGGTTTCCTTAAACTAAACATTGAGAGACCCTTTTCCGGGAACGAACCCCTCCTTTCTCAGGTTCATAAATCATATGAGAATGGACTTGTTTTTGGATGAGCTACAACGAGTGTTTGTTACCCTATTTGAACTCATAAAAATGAAAAGAGGCACACATCAATCATGATGGGGAAATTAAGGGAAGGGAATCAATTCATATTTGCAAATAATATGGAATTTTTGTCATCACCTTTGAACATTGCACTTGTCTTCATTTCATTCAGTCAGTTGGGTAAAATCAGCATATCTCTGAGTCGATCCACTTTCATGAGTCATGCCACCCCTCTGATTCTTTCAAAGAATGCATCGTCCATTGTCGTATTGTATTTTTCCTCGTCAAGACAATGCTGCAAAGTCTTTTGTCATGCCACCCGATGTTCAAACGGAAGTTAGAATTTTATATATGCAGTTAAAACAACTTTGTATCAGTACCTTTTGAGTCATTCCTATGGTTACATTATCTACAAAATTCCAAAACTTTGTTTCGAGTTTCGTGTCATCGATGTTGGATTCATCATGGCCATCCTTCGATGAGACTATTCCTGTTGACATCAGCTCATCATCCAAGAATTAGTCTTAGAAACAATTTTAGTACCTTGATATATGTATGCCTCAATGACAGATTCTCTCTCTCTTGACATAGGTTCACATCATTGACCTTTGATTGAGAGATTCGACTGAGTGTTCGACATCAAATCATCTATTCACATTTAGTAGATTGTACTAGGGTACGATGGGAATCATTGACATTAATGGTGATCTCCCTCACACTTGTTAACGGTTCACATCATTGGCCAGTAATCAAGTGGGTTCTACCATGTTCAACTTCAAATCATTGTAATCACATGGATATAATCATACTTTGTGGAAGATGAGACAAATACCCTAGGTATCTATTGAAAATCACTCATATATTTTTCCCCAGGTTGTGATGGAGTATATTGTATGAAGCATCAACATGGATCCACATTTGTATGGTCATGGATATGCTTAAATTTGTGTATGTATGACATAGATCTACATTGTATGTTTGGTAGCTATGTCCAAGTTTGAGTCCTCTATCACATGGATCTATGTTGTATTCTAGTATCCATGTTTTTTTATCTCTCTCATGGATCTTCCTTGTATTGGTATGCATCCATATTGAAGACACATTTGCTCATGAGTCAAAATTATTGATGTATTGCAGATGCCTGGTTGATGATCTCTGATCAAGCTGATTCTTTCCTCGAAGTGATAAATTTCTCTTTCAAATCTCTCGCCTATCGTATCCCTCTAGCCTCATGCTTTGGGGGGGCATTATGTTATACCTAAATCTCATCATCAACATGTGATAAGATCTCAAACTTAAATATTTCCCTCAATCCCTAATTGTGAAGCAAGAACATTGGTCTAGAAATCAAATTTGTATATGAAAATCCAGCACCACTTCTACTCTTTAGTGAAAAAGAGGCCCTTCTTCAGCTTTGCCTGTAGTATGTTGGCAGTAAGCGGTTGTACTGCCTTCACCCTTTAAGCAATGCATGGTTCTGCCTAGAATCGCCTTGTCATGGTGAACAAGGAGTGGTGCCCTTGGTAAAAAGTGAAAAAGAGAGGTTCTCACAAAGCTTCTCGAAAGAAGGCTTTGTGGCACCCTTATCCTTGATCACTATGGTCAGTTGGGATCGATATCCATCCTTGTAGGATCTCTTAGCCACATCACCCACAAATTTCTCAACCATCCCTATCCATTCCAAACCTATAAAAGCAGGATCAATCTCCATGGTTGAGGAGAGAGTAATGTTATGATGTTCCTTTGATATTCTGGCCTAAATCAGTCAAGAGAGATTAAGGGAGAAATTTGGAGCATTGGAGACAGGATGTTGGCTTTGTGAAAGAGAATATCAACACTAAGACATAGGTTGGAAAATCTTTCTTTAGTTTATTAATGTAAAGTTGGTTCCTTTCCCATATACTTGTTATGTTGTAATATTGCATGTTATTGTCAGATTCCTTAGTCACTGGCATAGATCTATACATGTTATTCTGGTATCTTTGATCTCTTCTGTGTTTGATGTGTTTATGCAGGTATTTCCTTGGAGATATTTTGTCATAAGAGAAGAATCACATCACTCCATAAAATATTGTATTCCAAGTTTTTATAGCTTCTAGGGAAATTATTCCAACCTTGTTGTGAACCATTTGTTTTGGATCTGAACCATTAAGACCAGAGGAACAACTTCTGTCTGTAGAAGGTACAAAATTCCTAGCTACAAATATGGGGACTGCGCTAGGGAAGAGCTTCAGCTAATCTGATCTGCCTTTGTCTTTTTCAAGAACACTTGTCTAAAATCCAAGCTCCCCTCCTTCATCAATTCAATCAGATCCACTAGCTGATCTAGTGGTTATTGGTTTGGTATATTTAGATCTGTTCATATATGAGTTTTTTTTACCCTCTTTGCTCTTAAGTATTTTTAATGCATGGCTTAAGTGCTAGTTGTACAGTGATATAACCTTTTTGTTTCACTATTTTCTTTGTTTTTGTGCATTTACAAGGAACCACACATATGTTGCAGGAAATAAGAGGTGCCACCATTTGAAGGCAATTAGTAGGAGGCCATGCCACCACTTGGGACCAGAAATCAGGAAGCAGTTGTCAATCAAAACCACTCTGTGAGTGACTCTCTAAATGTGGTGCCGGGTAGGCCTTTTCCAGGCTTGGTTTTTCAAAGTTTTTTGCAAAAATTTGGTTAGTTTTTTTGAGTTTTGAATGTCTGGGTTTGTATTAAATATATCTGAGTGCTTGAATGATGTGTTTGATGTGGTAAAAGGCTTGTTTTGTTAAAATCAAAGAGCTCATATAGGTTCATCTTTTCATTATCTTGTAAACTTGGTTTTGAGTTTTTCGAAAGGAGTGTTGTTTGAGAGCTTAAAATCAGTTAGATCTCAATCTTATTGCAAGATAGATCTGAAAAAGAAAGACTTATTTGATTGATAGCTTGTTTCATTTTTTTTTAAAAGTTTGTGAAGGACTTCTTTTTGCTTTGAAAAATAATTTTTTTTGTTGAGAATTATTCATATCTATTGTTGGAGAACGAATTGTTGGACCTCTAATTAGCCTCATCAGATTTTAGATCCCCATCTTTCTTCTATTTCTTTTACATTTTTGTTCTCATCAAAAGAAAAATATTAGTAGTTTTAATTTAGATCTTTCTCATTTTAAATAAAAATTGAAAAATGTTGATTATTCCTTTGAGTGTATTTTTGTATTTCTTCTTGGAAAAAGAGATCTTAACCTAGTTTGCTTGCTTTCAAAATTGCTTTGAAGTTTGTTTCTTGTTCTCTTTCTTGGAACAAGTTTGGTTTAGTGTAGTTGTTTGAGAAAAAAATTGGTTTCAGAGCAGAAATTGAAAATAAAAATACTCTCATAGGTAGGCATGTTTTAAAAAGTAAAGTGAAATTATATGCATTTCATATTTGCATGGATTTACTTTTTTGTCAAAATATCATGCATTCACCTAACTGCTCAATATAAAATTAACGATAGTATAGGTCTAAAATTGTATAGAAATTTGAGTGATAAGTTAGTGACGTGTTCGGGTGTCGTAAAATGTAGGAGTTGTCCTTACTCTCCTGCACTACAACCCGAGACTCGTGTGGTTCTTCCACGTACCTTCGGTATATCAAACGGCCTTTCATGTACCCTTGAGGTATATAGAAAGGTACTTCACATACTCAATTGTATATCAGAAGGCCCCTTGTGGACAATTTTGCATTAGACAGCACTACTATTGATTTGAGCTCCCACATACCTTCTGTATATTGGGAGACCCCACTAGGATTCCTTCTCCAACTAAGAAAACCCTTTGGCCATCTTGTTTGGAGCAATACACTGAGAACAACACTCGGGGAGACTACTACGAACGTACCTTGAGTATATCGCTAGTTGCACCTGCTTGACAATCCTGGTGAGAGATCAACTATTTTGAGCTCATCCTATTAATTTAATTTGCTTCTGTCCTATAGCTTGAGTAGGAGAATACTTTGTGTAATTTTTCTTAGCTCTGAAACCCTAGGTTAGGTTTAGTGACTGATACACTCTGGTTGAGTTTCAGTTGAGACGATCCAGAAGGAATCAGGGCTTACCACCTGCTTTTCCTCCTGTGATGGGATAAAGTCCAATGGAAGCCATCGAACAGGGAGATGCAACAAGTTCCCATGAGGAAGAAAATCAGGTTGTATAAAGTGCAGATCAATTCACTTCTTACGTTAATCCCTTGGCTCAACAGCCTCCTATGGGTGATACTTCATTTCATCCTCCTCTGAAAGGTCGTACCGATAGTCCTCATGAACCACAGTATGGCCCTGATGCTCCGTTTGGGAGAACATCTATGGGTTAGGGAATTTAATAATTTGGGGTCAATAGAACCTTGCCTGAACAAACTTCTACAAGTGAAGAAGAATATAGACAAATCCAAGAATCTATTCACCGTGCACAATATTTTTAAGAGAGAATTCAAAGACTGGACATATTTCTGGACATGCGTTTGCCTCATAATGAATCTATATCAGCTAGATTACCCTGTAATTCAGATCCTTGGCCTATGGCTGAAATTAGGGCCTCCATTGATGGTTACCGACCACATGGTGAGACTTCTCGTAATCTAGGTCAAACCTCCAATTCTGCGACTGCAGTTTTGAATTCTAGGTCTATATCTAGTCATCCTATACCTTATATGGTTGGGGGGAAGCCTTTATTTTCAGTAGTGTCTGTACCTTCTAACACTAGGGTGAAACCCTCGACGTGACCTATGTTACCCATTAGTTGAATTGTTACTAATAATAGACAAACCTCTATTGCAGTACAATCCACAGTATATGTTCCTCCCACCAATACAAATATGGTGAACCCTCCATTAAGTCCAGGTCAGCCCTTAGCAACACAACCTGTAGTTAATCAACCCTCATGGGCTATGGTTACCCAAAAAATCAAGTACTTGTAGGGAATATGAATTACCAACCTACCTCTACAGGAATGTCCTACACTGGAATTCTGTACTTTGGGAATACATTTACACTGTGGGGGCATCCCAACTGGTCTTACATACCGGCAATAGGAGGAATACCTATTCGTATTGCTGGAGTTGCTGGAGGACCACCTTATGGAGGTCCTCCCCCTAGGTTCCCTGGCGGTCCCCCTCCTAGAGGTCCCAACAATCCCCCTCCTGAGGTCCCAGAGTTCCTCCTCCTGGAGGTCCTAGTGGGCCTCCTCCTGGTGGTCCTGGTGGTCGTAAAGGTCCCTTTAGTCCCCCTTCTAGAGCTCCTAGCAGGATAGATGGCCCATGAGGTCCTCCTCCTATTGGTCCTGTTAGTCCAAACCCTAGAGGTCAACCCCCTTCAGGTGGATCTTTGGGAATTTTATCATCTCAACAACTATTTCAACAACCCATATACCAGTCAACATATGGTCCTACTAGTGGATACATGCCTTATCAATACTTCTATTATGTGGAACCCAATCATCAGTTACCTTTCCTAGCAACTTTGGACTTACCTAATTTATCCAAATTGATCAGTGGTCCCATTCGACACAACCCGTCGTGGCCCACGATTCTGGTAAAGTTGCCATCGGACATTCCAAAATTTGATGGAAAGTAGGGAGACGATCCCAAAAACCATGTTATGACCTTCCATCTCTAGTTTTCTTTGAACTCCATGATGGATGATTTTGTTCATTTAAGGCTCTTGTAGTGCACATTGACCGCTATAGCTGTGAAACGGTACATTGAACTCCCACAAAATTCGTTTCTGGACTTTATCTCTTTGGAAATTATTTTTCTTACCCACTTTCAACTACCCATTCATTACAAAACATGTATAGATATTTTAACTTCACTCTGTCAGAACACATCCACGCACATTTCAGACCATATGCATGAGTGTAAAAGGCAGAGAAGGCTTATTAAAGCTCCCATCTCGGACCAACTACTAGTTGATTGGTTCACGAAGTCATTGTTTCCTCCTATCCCTCGAGATGTGGCCATGGGAAGTGTTGTTACTGAAGAGCAAGCTATCAGTCACACTCAGTATTTGGATCTGTTCTATTCCCAATCCAAAACCCTATATGACTTAATTCTACAAGATCCTTGCCCCAACACTAATCCCACTAAGCCACCAGCAGAAAATCCTGTTGGTGGGGTGGTTGGTTCCATGTAGCCCTTGTCGATGGGGAAACCTGCCAAGCAACCAAATGCTTCTACCATTTCTCCTTCAACTCCTATGGTTTGCACAGAGGTAAATGTTATTCAAAGCACACAAACTCCTGGCAACAATAAAAAATGAAAAGGTAAAACAAGAAACCTAGAAACCAACAGGAGAATCCTAAACCAACGACCAATGATAATGATAAAGGGAAGAGGAAATAGAAATATCCCTGCTTATTATGTGGAGGAGATTAATTCACAAAATAATGTCCTCATCGTGATGATATTATCAAATTTCTGAAGAGAAACCCCGCACCAGTAGGTCTTACTGATCCTTTTTCTTCTTAGCAACAACTGATAAACCACATGTCTAATCAGTGAAACACTAATTCCATGGAAGAAATATGGATGATGTCTTCTGAGACCATCAGTTTTAGTACTCGTAGTCAATCATATGACAAGGCAGTAGAGAAAAAGGATGAGAATCCTCCTTCTGACAAAGTTCCTTCTACTAGTTCTCCTCCATCTTCGTCTAATGGCCCTCTCGTGATAAAAAAACCTAATCTTGATTCAATTTTGCGACCACCTAAGGCTACCCTCGGGAAGTTAGTTTTCAATCCCAATGCCCGTGCTGTCCAATTTTATAATGTCGTTGAATATCTAGCTTAGGCTCCTTGCGCAATGTCTACCCTTGAGGTACTCGAGAGCTGTCCAATGGAATGTAAAAACCTGCTAACAACTTTGGGGGAATTAGACCCATATAATACCAACTTGGTTCATTTCAATGCAGAGAACTATAAATCTAGACTAACTCACAAACTCGCATTTTAGATTGCATCTAGAGTGGTTGGGAGAAAGGTCCATCAGACCATTCTGGATGAAGGAGCTTCATCCTTCGTCTTGTCTATATCCTGTTGGAGGGCCATTGGTTCTCCTAAGGTTATGAAATCACCTACTACTTTAAAATATTTTGATGGATGGGGTTTCCAGCCCCATGGTCTAGTGCAAGCACTTTCTATCGAGCTTGGGTACAGGATTGTTTCCGTTCAAGTGGAAGTGGTTTATGCCCCGTTAGATTACAATCTTCTATTGGGGAGGAATTGGTTTTATGCTATGATTGCTATAGCTTCCATAGTATTTAGAATGCTCCAATTTCCACATTTGGGGAAGATTGTGACTATTGATCAACTTGAATATTGTACGCTAGATTTTACAACCCCTACGGCGAATAACAACCCTATGCTAGGTTAGTCCCCTCCTCCTTATCAGTCAATTGGGGTAGGTATGCTGAAATACTCCACCCTTATTGTTGTGTTTCTGTTAGCCCCTCCTAGTACATAAATGGCTATAGTAAATATGATTTCCACAAATGGCTACAGTACCAAGGTCAAAGAAATTGTTGACTCATCCTCCCTTGGCCTGTGTGAAGCAATGTACGATGCTATTTAGTCCATTTATGATGACCACATTGATGATCTTCATCTCATGGCTTCAGATCCATACCACCTGCCTTATTGGTTGGAACCCTCTCTTCCCACTCTAGATTATCTCACACAGAATATTCCTTCGGATGAGTCTATTATGGAAATCATGAGTGAGAGTGAACCCTTCTGGGAAGATCACCATCATCGATCTTCTTTTCTTCCTAATGCAACTTCAGTGGTCTTTGACCTTGAATCACTTATCGGTACCGATATTTTCACCCATCCGCAAACACTGGTATTGTTGCAAAATACAGAATAACCTATGCTACATTACTAAAACTATCCCAATTGACATATCAGTCAAACCTGGAACCATTGAGCATGTTCATGTAGGGAAGAAATGCTCAACGAAAGAAAATGAAGCATGTAGAGCATTATTCAGAGAATTTTGAGATATGTTTTCCTAGACTTATGAGGAGATTCCGGGGATAGACCCTTCTATTGTGGTTCATGAAATTAAAACCTATCCGACGGCAAACCTTGTCATGTAGAAATTGCGTCAAGTCCATCCCCGGAAGGCTGCAGCTATTAAAGCCGAAGTAGAAAAACTTCTGAAAGCAGGATTTATTTATCCTGTACCCCTAATGGAATGGGTATCTAACATTGTCCCTGTGAACAAAAAACAGGGTACCATTAGAGTCTGCATTGATTTCCAAGACCTGAACAAAGCTTGTCCCAAAGACAATTTTTTGACTCCGCATATCGATCAGATTATCGACAACTGTGTTGGAAGTGTCATCTCATTCATGAATGGATTTTCTACTATAATCAGTTTGAGATATTTCCCGCTGATCAACACAAAACGACATTTATATGTCCATGGGGAACGTTTTCCTATAGGAAGTTACCGTTTGGCCTTAAGAATGTTGGAGCTACATTCCAACATGCCATGTCCTATGTGTTTCACGATATTAAAAACAATGTGTATTCGTACCTTGATGATATCCTAGCACATTCACAGCAATGGGAAGACCACCCTGGGAATCTTAGAGACATTTTTATGAGATGTCGTCATTATAACATATGACTCAATCCACACAAATGTGTTTTTTGCGTTGAAATGGGAAGTCTCCTTTTCTTTGTGGTTTCTAAGGATGGCATCTAGATTGATCCACTAAATATTGCTACTATATTATCCCTACCTTCCCCAACAAATATTGTTGAACTCCAAAGTTTGCAAGGGAAGGAAAACTTTCTCCGTCGTTTCGTTTGCAATTTTGCTGAGAAAACGCATGTTTATATGCGCCTCCTAAAGAAGAACACTCCATTATTTTGGGATGACCAGGCCCAGCAAGCATTTGACAATCTCATGCATGCTCTAACTCATTCACCCGTGATACACCCCCCATATTATTCAAAGGACTTTTTCTTGTATGTTGTTTCCTCCACTACTACCATTGGGATGGTTTTAGTGCAGGAATATCCCAATAGTTAGGAACACATGATATATTATGCTAGTAAGAATATTATTGATTTTGAAACTTGATACTCACATGTGGAGAAGTTAGCATTGGCCACGGTCATTGCAGTTCAAAAAATTCATCATTACATCTTGCTTCGCACTACCACGGTACTTGCAGATCAGAACCCTATGTACTACATCCTGACTCGTCAGGTACTAGGTGGGAAATATTCCCGTTGGATTGTCATCTTGCAGGAATTCAACCTTCAGTTTTCCAAGGACACTTCAAAGAAATCCTTGGTCTTTACAGAGATGATGTGTGACCTTCCCTGTGCTTTGCTAGATACTGAGCCTAGTGATCCATTTCCAGATGAATTCTTGTTATTGATAAGCACGATAGACCCATGGTATGGAGATATAATTATTTATCTCCAAACTCAAAGATTTCAGCCCAATATAACCTGTGACAATCGTTGCCATATTTTCCACCATGCAAAATACTACCTTATCTTAAAATGATACATTGTATAGACATGGTATTGATTCCATTCTCCAATAATGCCTTACACATGAGGAGGCTGAACAATTCCTTTATGATTTCCAATTAGGAGCATGTGGCGGTCATCTTTCTGGGATGGCTATAGCCCTAAAAATCCTTCGTGCTAGCTATTTTTGGCCTTCAATATTCAAAGACCTTCACAAGGCTGTTAAGAAATTTCAACCCTGCCAACATTTCTGTCCAAAAAATCGCACCCACACTACTCCTTTACATCCCGCCATTACAGTTGGTGCTTTTTCCAAATGGCGAATTAATTTTATACATTGTAATCCTACCTCAGCTGAGGGGCATGGTTACATCATCATAGCCATTGATTATTTCACAAAATGGGCTGAGGCTATGCCTATGTATGCAGAGGATGGTAAGATTGCCACCCTCTTCTTATTTAATCATCTAATAGCTAGGTTCAGAGTCCCACATTCTATTTCCATTGACCACGGATCACATTTCTGGAATCAGATGATGAACGAGTTGAGTACCAAGCTAGGTTTTCGCCATGAAAAATTGACTCCTTACTATCCGCAGGCTAATAGTCAAGTCGAGGCCATTAACAAAATTTTGAAAACTATGTTGCGGAGGATGGTTGGAGATCATAAATCCAACTAGAACCTAAGTCTCTTTTCTACTCTTTGGGATTATAGGACTTCGGTAAAAATAGAAACTAGTTTCACACCATTCTAGTTAGTTTAAGGACTAGAAGATGTCCTTCCTATCCAATTTCAAATTCTGTCACTGAAACTTGCAGTAGAACTTCTACCAAACACTTCCCACAAGGAATAAATATTTTTTTACCTGACTAATCTTGACGAAACTAGAAGAGATGTTTCCTTAGCTAATGAGGCACATAAGAAACGTGTCAAGGCCTAGTACGATAAATCTGTTTAGCCTTGAGTTTTCAATGAAGGTGACCTAGTTCTAACCTATGATCAGAGACATGATAAACTAGGTAAAGGGAAGTTCAATTCAATGTGGTATGGTCCCTTTGTGGTCAACAAATTTTTTAGATAAAGGAGCTTACGAGCTCGTGGATTATGATGGGATACCCTTTAGGCAACCTCACAATGGGTTGTACCTAAAGGGGTACTATGCTTAAAATATTTGTGTATGGTACCGTGTATATATGTATATTATTGGCTTTCAGTGTGCTGTGTCTTAATTCAGTATGGTGTTGAGTTTAGTATCCAAACTATTTATACCATGTTTTGGTTATGTAGATCAGATGGCTTTCTACGGCTTCATTGATGGTGATTTCTATCACACCCTGAACCTTGCTTCAGGTCCTTGGGTTCTCTATTCCCTGGCTCGTGATTTGATCAGTTTAGGAGCATTTTGTATTGGTCCTGTTAGTTCTAGAAATTGTTCCCAGACTACAAGAGAACAAGCCAACACAATCTCAATAATCTCAATAAAGTAAAATAGGGTTTTTAGGGTTTTCCAGGTTTTTTAGTTGAGCAGTTTGAAGACAAGAGGGAAAACATTCATAAAACCAAAGTAAAACACTAAATCATGAGCTTTGAATGGCTGAGATGCATAACATATAAACCATAATCCAACAGAAAACACAATACTGAATTTCACCCACAGTTGGCAAGCATTCCAAGCATAAAAGCATTAAACAAGCAATGAATATACCAGCTGAGTAACTAACACAAGTTATAAATGAAACCAGACAATAAACTGAAGGGCATATAGTGCATATATTTCATATTTCAGTCCTCAAAATACACATACGAGTCTTTACTTAGCTCATAAACCAGCCTGATGACCTCCCCTTGTCAGCAAAAAATTGAACCCATTGTCTTCTTTCAGACTTACATTTATATTACTTTCAAAATCGGTTAGATAACTGAATTATAACTGTTTTTAAGACTACCTATCAAATAGTTCAATTTAAAACATCTTTACAAAAAATAAAATGACTTTTCAAACTTAACTAATAACTAACTTTCATAAATCCTTAGCTGCTTTAGCCAATAAAGCAATTCCTTCCAAGGCTTGAGCTTTCCTTCTTGCCTTCAATTGATCTGTCTCCATGTCTGTAATATTCCTTGTGAGCTCTTCATTTTGTTGTTGCAGGTCCTGGATAGTTTGCTTTAACACTGTGAATTGACTTTCAGTTTTCCTTTTCCTTTTCAATGCTTCTCTTGAAACTGTGATCAACTTCTGATAATGGCTGTTTACTTCCTGCAAATATTCTCTAAGTTTCATGTTTGCTATAACTAGCCTATCATTAGTTTCTTGTATATACTTGATCTAGTACTTGTAATGCTTTATATTTCTTTGTAGATTTTCTTTTTCTGAATCAATACATTTGTCTTCTACCATTGTTTGCATCTCATTTGGTATCCATGGGATGTTTAGTCTCCTATAAATTTCCTTATCCTCTTCCATAAGTTCTATGGATGTTCCAGGAAACCATAGATGTTCTTCACTTTTAGATTTGCATGAAAAATTTTCTTCAACCATCTCCTTCTTCTCTAAGCAAGAACTCTTTACCTCACTTTGTTGCTGCTCTTGCAACATTTGATTTCAAATCTCCAGAAATATATCAGATATCTTGGTATCAGTCATGAAAGACTCTCTTTTTTATTCAATTGGCTTTTTACCCTTATTGTCATCTTTATCATCATCCAATTTGTCTTCAGATGATGAATCCTCTATCACTGTCACTTTTTCTTTAGCCAATTTGGGATTCAGTAGCTTTTTCATGTTCACTCTAAGTTTATTTTTAGGTCTTGTTTTAGGTCTCCATACTACAACAATCTCTCCCAACATCTTGAGAGTCTTTCCTTGATGAGTAATTGAGGAAAACTCAGCAACTTTCATTTTCTTTCTTTTTGACAGTGCTTCTTCATCACAATGAGTGTGAAGATTTTGCTCAACAGAAACCCTAGATGCGTTTGTAACAGGAATTTTATCATCATCAAATAAGTATTTCTCATCTTCCTTTGATAGAACTGTGATAGGGATTTTCTTTTGCACTTCAATATCTTATTTTACATCTTGAATTGTCTCTGCAAGTACAACATCTTCAACAGGCTTGGCTTCCTTAATTTCTGACTGTAAAGTCTTGCTTTCATTGTCATTAACCTGCTGTTCAAATTTAGAGTTTTTCATTTCATGGTTTGAATTTTCTTCTAGTTTAACCTTCTCTTCATCCTTGACTGTTACCTTTTTTCTAAGCTTCTTAATCAAAGTCTGCCCTTTATCTACTTGTCTTCTGTGAGATTGTCCCTCTTGATCAGTTTTAAAACCTGACCAAAAAATGAAATGCTCCCAAGTCTTCCCCTTATTCTGCAAGACAGTGATTATGATAAGCTTGATGAGTCCATGATGGAAAACAAACTACTTTGTATGATCTTGGTGCTCTCTAACTCTGCATGACATATTTTGTATACTTTTTCAGAAAGAAGAAAGGTAAGTTCACTTTGGACTCATCACTAAGATGCTGAAGAAACCTAAAGTGATATTTGAAAACGAAAGCATATCTACCCTCACAGGTAACATAACTCTGCAAGACTTTAATGGGTTCAATCCAATTAGGTTTAAAGTTATGGATTGGAACACCTTTTCCCCAATTTGCAATCACACCAGGAAGCAAGTACTTTTGAGCATTGAAGGTGAATGGAACCTTTTTAAACCATAACTCGTGCTTGTTCAAGATCCCTGTTGCATCAACTATTAATTCCTTAGTCAAATTGAAGTTTAAGCTGTCAAAAGACACTATGTCTTTGTCTAGACATTGAGCAAATTTGTATGACACTTCAGCATGATAACCTTCAATTTTCTTAAAGAATGTTAACCATCCTGCATCTGAAAATAACTCTGCACATTGTGGAAAATTATTCACCTAGCTTAGGTCAGAGGGCTCTGCCCTGTTTGTTTTCCCACTCTTTTTCATATTTACTATGTTTAAATAGCTTCTTTCGATATACCACAGTCTAAATGTCTTCAAATCTCAACAGACTGACCTAAAATACAGTTCAGGAAATTCCAACAAGCTCTGCTTTGAATTCTATTGTTTAAATGATGAATACTTTGAATGTATTGGTTAATAATTCATCATTTAAAATGTATTAAGTGAAAAACTAATATTCTTCCTTCAAATTTGGTCATTAGTGATTTCTTCAGAAAATCCCAAAATTTAGAAAACCCTAGCAATGGCACATAGGATACCTTTTAAGAATATCAATTTGAGCACTGGAATATAGTTATTTTAATGGTCAAGTGTCGAATTGCATGCTCCACCTGTTTCCAACCACTTAGACCACTCTAGCCAGTAGCTGCTAAATGCCCTAATTTCTCTGTTGCCAAATTTCTGTGGTGATAGGTTATTGGATATGTAATCGGAGAAACCACAGTATCGAAATGACCAAGTCAACAAGCAAACCACAGTATCAAAAATACTGTGGTTTCTCCGATTACATCTCCAATGCCCTAATTTCTCGTTTAGTTACAAAATCCTGATTTCTCAGCACTATATTCTCACCATGATATTCACTTATTTCTCATTTCCTTCAGATAAAAAACATAATCCCAAATAGCTTTGTCTCATTATACTCCACTGTCATCATTATAACTACTCTGCATGAAATCGCCACGATCTCACCCTTATGATGATCATTCACCTATTTCAGTGATTAAACTATGAAAGAGACGTATCAAATGCATCATATATTGTGATTGACACCTCATATATGAGAAACTCGAAGAAATTGGACCAAAAAATGATGTTTTTAGCTCGCGCGATTTTCTTGTAGCGCTCCAGTGCATCTTTTTCTGCATTGCGCTACAAGAAAGTCTAATTTAATGATTTCACAATATTAAGCCAATAATAAGAGTTTACACTTGGTTTAGGGGTCTAAATTTAACTCATAATGCTATTTATAAAATTTTTTAATCCATATATGCCTTCTAAAACCCTTCAATTATAAAATCAAAGCAAAACTTGTAAAACTAAGCTAAGAAATAAAAAATCATGAGAATTAAAAGTTTAAAATTAAAATTGACTCTATCAACAAAATGTTCTAGAAACAAAAAGTAAAAGCAAGGTTCAAAATATGAATAAAAGTATGAAAACAATGGAAGACAAAAACATTACCTAACATTTGGCTCCTGCTGCGGGATGAAGTCCTCCCTATGAGGCTTCAAGAACCTATAGACTAGTGCCTTCTATACTGCTACCTGCTAATTTGCAAAATTTCCATTGGGTTATGGAGTCCTTATTCTATTTAATCACACTAGTATATACAATGAAAACTAAAATCCCTTTCAAAAACTATAAAAGTGCTTGAGGAATCGTCCATTAACTAGATTTTTCAATTCCTCACCCTCCAAGGTTTGTAGAACAAAAGTATTGTTCTCCAAAAACTTAGATACTAGGAAAGGACCAAATCAGAGGTTATCAAACTTCCCATGTTTTCCTTTTTTCTCCTTCCTTGCATCCCATATCAAAACCATGTCTCCTATTGAAAAGCTATTATCTTTGATCTTCCTATCAAATCTTTCTTTAATATTCAACCTGTATAGCTGTTCCTTTTCTTCCACTTTTTCTCGATCCTGTTGCAACTCTATGATTGCATAAATCCTTCTTTGCATATCATTAGGTTCTTCCTGATAGTCTTGAAAAAAATTCATCACCGGCATACACAACTGAACAGGAAAAACTGCATCTGTACCATATACTAATTGGAAAGGAGAAGTTCCAGTTACTTGTTTGACTATTTTTCTGTCTGCCCATAATGCATACTTTAGCATAGAATCCCATGATCTTTTATTATGCTTCAGCAATTTCCTGATACTCTGAATGATGTTTTTATTTGAGGACTCAGCTAAAGCATTACATTCATGATAGTAAGGGGTTCAATGTTTCAACAGGATGCCATTCTTTTCATAAAATGCTCCCACAGCCTTAGACTTAAAATCTTTTGCATTATCAGTTAATATTCTCTGTGGACATTTGAATCTATTGAGAATATTTTCTTCAATAAAATCTATAATCACCTTATCTGTGGCATTCCTTGTGGGGATAGCTTCCACCCACTTAGTAAAGAAATTTGTTGCAGTCAAAATCCACTTATGTTGTCCTGAGGAAGTTGGATTTATCTCGCCTATAAAGTCCAAAACCCACTGCTGAAAAGGGGCACTTACTACAATTGGTTTTAAAGGTAATGACAACAAATTTTGTTTACCAGCAAATTTTTGACAAGGGATACATTCTCTTACCTGCTGATATACATCTAAAAATAAAGAGGGCCAATAGTATCTAGCTCTTAGAATTTTATATGTTGTTTCCTTCCAATACTTATGACCTCCACAAGCACCTTCATGAGATTCAGAAATTACTCCTTCCATTTCAGGTTTATCTAAGCATCTGAGTAGGATACCCCTGGATCTTTCCAAAATAGCTGCTGCTCTACCAAACAGTACTTAGTAGTTTTTAACTTCAAAGACCTAGCAGCTTTTTTATCTAAGTGATCTAGACATTGTAAGTACAAAAGAAAATATACAATGTCTGCATACCATGTAGATGCTGAATAGAAATCCATAATCTTCTCCTTCTCTAGCTCTGCTTGATTTTCTTCCTGTGCTGGTTGTTCTACCATCAAATGCAATCCTAAATCTTGGAAATTTGATTCAGCTAACAACTCAACTAAACCTTGTCCCTTTACTAGCTTTGTAGGTCTGATATCCACATCATACTCCATGATTTTAGCAATGCATTTTCCTCTTTTTCCCTCACTATCAGGATGGGTCAAAACATCTTTTATGGAAGCATTAGGCACATATGCAATAACTTTAGAGTGCAAAACATAGATTCTGAAAAATTTCAAAGCTTTCACCAAAGAGTAAGCTTGTTTTTCTAAAATGCTGTATTTTAATTCAGAATCTCTAAGATTTTTGCTGAAGAATGCAATAGGCCGTTCAAGACCATCCTTATTATTTTGTAATAAAACAACAGCCAATGTATCTTCAGATGCAAAATAAAAGGTTAGAAATTCCTTTGTAAAATCTGGACTTACTAATACTGGAACTTCAGTAAGAGCCATCTTAAATTTTTTGAATGAATTCTTTGCTTCTGTAGTCCACCTGACTTCTTGATCCTTCTTCAGCATGGTTGCAATATGTTTGATAGTCTCCGTAAAATTTGGTATAAACCAATGCAGAAAATGGATTTTACCAATGAAAGATTGAACATCCTTTTTACTCCTTGGAAGACTTATATTCAATATTGCTTTCACCCTTTCTAGATCAATCCTTATGCCATCAACTGAAACTAAATGACCCAATAATTTACCTTCCTATACAGCAAAATGTGACTTCTTTGGATTAAGAGATAAACCATATTTTCTGCATTTCAGAAAAGTCTGTTTCAAATGTTTTAGATGTTGATGATCTGATTGTGAAAAGACTGTAATATCATCTAAGTAAATCACTACAAACTTGTCTCTTTCCACAACAAAGGCTATATCCATAGCTCTTTGAAAATTTTCTCCAGCATTCATTAAACCAAAAGGCATTTTATCATACATGAAAGTTCCCCAGGGAGTAGTAAAAGGTGTTTTTTCTTTATCATCAGGATGCATAGCATTTTTATTATATCCTAAAAATCCATCAACCATAGAAATCCTTTGTGCCCCAACTACCTTCTGCAATATTTGTTCTATTTTAGGCAAAGGATAATTATCCTTCAATGAAGACCTATTCATATTTCTAAAGTCAACAAACAGTCTGATTTCTCCATTCTTCTTCCTGATAGGAACTAAATTAGCAACCCATGAAGAATATCATGGAGGAACAATGATCTTGTCATCTAATAACTTCTTCACTTCTTTTTCAATAATAGGAAACAAAGTTGGATTTATCCTCCTTAATTTATGTCGAAAAGTTTTAACATTTGGTTTTAAAGGTACTTTATGTTGTATAATCCTGGTATAATATGTCCTCAAGTCTTCATAAGACCATGCAAAAACATCAACATGCTCCTTTAATAGCTTGATGTACCTGTTTCTCTGTTCTGCTGTGAGTGCTTTTGAAATCTTCACCATTCTAGGATGTTTTGCAGTACCAATGTTACAATCCACCACATTTTCCTTTGAAGACTGTACAACAGGTTTTAAAGGTGTATCATCTTTTGAAAATATCCTTTCTAAAGGCAGCAAACCTTTAGGAATGAAATTAACTTTAAGTTCAATAAGCTTGTGGCCAACAATTTCATTTTCAGCAATATCTTCAAAATCTTCATCCTCATCATCTTCTTCTTGATCAATCAGGGAATTAGAAAACTCATCTGTAAGCTCCAAAAATATTTATATTTCAATGTCATCTTCAAAAAATTTCCACTGTTTTACATTATCAGGCACAGAAGGTCTATACCTAACCTCAATAGGATACTTTAGTTGTGTGGTTTTGGGAATTCTAAAATGTGTGGCTGCTAAGGCCAAAGAATCAACAGTATGATTATGGTCCCTAGGAATATATGTAATGTTAAAAGCCACAAAATAATTGTCTATCATATCCCATACCTCATTACGATAGACTTTCAGCAAATCTTGTTTCACTTGATAGTTGTTCTTCACCTACTGAACAACCAACTCGGAGTCGCCATATACAAAAATCTGTTGAATGCCTAAATCTTTAGCAGCTTTCAAACCTAACAACAAAGCTTCATATTCAGCAGTATTATTGGTGGTAATAAATTCTAATTTGTACATTAGCTTTACTATTTCACAACCAAGAGATATTAAAAGAACCCCTGCTCCAGCACCTTCCTTACAAGATGATTCATCAAAGTATAATTGCCAAAGTTCATCTTCTTGTTCCCTACTGCATTTAACTGGCTGTTCCTTTTCAACCTGTAACAAACCAGCATTATTATCATCATCACTAAAATGTAACATACAAGTACCCAAATCCTTATCAACAACATATAGGGGATGATTTGTAGGCTTCTTGTCATTTGTCATAATATAGGTAATAGTAGTTCTCTCTACAACCTTCTATTTTCTTCTCCAAACATAGGAATAGTAGCATATGTTAAATCCATTTGTAAAGTTCCACCAACTTTCTTTTCCCAAGATCTAGAAAGAAGTAATCCAAATTTAGGTGTAATATCTGCTACTACCACATCCATAATCACACTCTTCATTGGTAACTGAGCCAAACTAACAACCATATCTTTAATCACTCCCAAACTTTTTACAGCTCGTGAATCAAAAGCATACAAATCATGATAGGGTTTTTTTATACTCAAACCTAGATCCTCCATGACAGCCTTTGGCATTAGGTTATGTGATGCTCCTAAATCCAAAAGATAGTTATGTATCATTTGTTCATGAATAGTCAGTGTGATGTAGAATGGGGTGATGCACCTGCTTCATTCTCAGTCTTTTCAGCCAAAGCTAATCCAATAAATATTTTAGGATTTTCTTCTTGTAGATTTATTGTATCAGAAAGAGGCTGAATGTTTACTGAACCAATCATTTTAAGAATTGATTCTTTGTAATAAGGATTCTTCATTAATTAAGTAAAAGGAATAGGGATCTTAATTTTGCCTAATTCATTTTCTAGATTAAAATTCTGCACATTTTTGTTTACCTCCTCAACCTCCACATTCTTCTTTTGTTTTTCTTGAATTTGTTTTTTCTCTAACATAGGATCAGATTGTTGTTTAGTAGGTACAAATACCTTTTTCTTTGGATTTTGAACTACTTGCTTTGGACCTGACCTCAAATTCAATGTTTTCTTTGGCTCAGTCTGATATGCATCAGCAGTTATAGCAATCATTTCAAGATTTAAATCATTTTCTGTTTCAAACATATCAGCATCATAATATTCTGAATTTAAAAACTCTTCTTCAGTAACAAAACCTTCAGTTAACTATTCTCCAAAATAATTCATATCTTGGTCTGTATCTTCAAATAACACTTCCTCTTCAATTTCTTCTTCATCAACAACATTATTCCGAAGAGGGGGTGGTACTCTTTGATCCTCAATTTCTCTCCTTTCTCGTTTTATATCATTGTTTCTTCTCTCTCTAGGTATGAAATGAGGTGCAAACTATCTTCTGAATTGGTTTTGATTGTTAAGGTTTCTATCACCCTCTTGAATAGGTTTGTTTGAATTCTTTTCTAGTTCAAACTTGTTTAATTTTGTAGCCAGAATATTAACTAGCTTAGCCATCTCATCAATTTTACCTTCTGCAGAATGGGATGTTGAAACCCCTGGAACTGCTTCCTTCTTACCCTTCCTATCATATATCTGTTGAGCTATTTCCTTCTTCAATCTATTAGAAGCCAATATATTAGATTCCACCTCTAATGATGCATCCTGCATGTTCAATAAAGAAACAGGTCTTCTTTCTCTTAGAAGTAAGGAAAATTCATGATCAAAAGCATTTGCATATGTAAGTTTTGTAGATGTTTATGAAGGTTTTATCTCTGCAGGAATTCTGTCATACATTTTATTGAATCTTTTCGAAAAATCAGCTATAGTTTCATCCTTCTTTATCCTAAGGGCTCCAAATTCAGTTATATAATAAGTATGATCCTTAGTGTCACCCCATTGTCTCATGAAAAGGTCCCAAAGCTCCTCTATGATAGTGATAGAATTTGTAGGTAACTCCCTAAACCATTTTCTGACATCTCCATCAAAGCTTTGTACAAACATCCTCATCCATAAATCCTTAGCTTCAATATTCTGGTTATCAGCATAACTGAGAAAGGCTTCCCAGTGCTCCTCAGCTGTAGTTTCACCCTATCCATTAAACCTAGGCATGTATTTCTGATAATCAACTCTAGGAAGTGCATTCAAAGGCTGAGGCAAAACTAAACATGCATACCTAGCTACAATCATTCGGTCCATCATATCTACTGGCTGATTTCGGGTTGCCATTTTTAGGTTGACTGACTTTGGTGATGGAAAGACTTGAATGGAACTTGGCTGAAATGGAGTTTTACCAACTCTTAGATGAAATAGAGGAATTTTACCAGGAGATATTATCTTTTCTTTTTTGAAGGATTGAGGATCAGTGAAAACTTGAAAATTACTAACAGGAATTATAGGCTTCAACCAAGATGAAGTTTCTTCTTCTCTTTTCAAATCATATAAAGGTGATGTAATATCTAACTGATCAAGGTTACATAGGGATGGTGATGACTGAGACCTTCTAATTCTTCTAGCTATTTTCAGTATCTGTTATGGGTCTGAAACACCCAACTGCAAAGGTGAACTAGGTCTGTTTCTTGTTCCAACTCCCTTAGTAGCCACTGTGACAAACTGGTGAAAAGTAGTCTTTAATATTTGCTAGTTTAAGTTCACCTCTTAAAACTAGTGAAATGATAAGTATCCCAGGGAAAAATAGATCTTCAACATCGTTCCCTGGCAGCGGCGCCAAAGATGTTAGTGCTAGAAATTGTTCCCAGACTACAAGAGAACAAGCCAACACAATCTCAATAATCTCAATAAAGTAAAATAGGGTTTTTAGGGTTTCCAAGGTTTTTTGGTTGAGAAGTTCAAAGACAAGAGGGAAAGAATTCATAAAACCAAAGTAAACACTAAATCATGAGCTTTGAATGCCTAAGATGCATAACATATAAACCATAATCCAATAGAAAAAACAATACTAAATTTCACCCACAGTTGGCAAGCATTCCAAGCATAAAAGATTAAACAAGCAATGAATATACCAGCTGAGTAACTAACACAAGTTATAAATGAAACCAGACAATAAATTGAAGGGCATATAGTGCATATATTTCATAATCCAGTCCTCAAAATACACATAAGAGTCTTTACTTAGCTCATAAACTAACCTGATGACCTCCCCTTGTCAAGAAAAAATTGACCCTATTGTCTTCTTTCATACTTACATTTATCTTACTTTCAAAATCAGTTAGGTAACTAAATTATAACTACTTTTAAGACTACCTATCGAATAGTTCAATTTAAAACATATTTACAAAAAATAAAATAACTTTTCAAACTTAACTAAAAACTAACTTTCTTGACTAACTTTCACAAATCTTTAGCTGCTTCAACCAATAAAGCAATTCCTTCCAAGGCTTGAGCTTTCCTTCTTGCCTTCAATTGATCTGTCTCCATGTCTGCAATATTCCCTATGAGCTCTTCATTATGCTGTTGCAGGTCCTGGATGGTTTGCTGTAACACTATGAATTGACTTTCTGTTTTCCTTTTCCTTTTCAATGCTACTCTTGAAACTGTGATCAACTTCTAATAATGGTTTTTTACTTCCTCCAAATCTTCTCTAAGTTTACTATTTGCTGTAACTAGCCTATCATTATTTTCCTGCATATACTCGATCTGGTACTTGTATTGATTTATATTTCTTTGTAGATTTTCTTTTTCTGAATCAATACATTTGTCTTCTACTGTTGTTTGCATCTCATTTGGTATCCATGGGATGTTAAATCTCCTATAAATTTCCTCATCCTCTTCCATAAGTTTTGTGGATGTTCCAGGAAACCCTAGATGTTCTTCACTTTCATCTTTGCATGGAATTTTTTCTTGAACCATCTCCTTCTTCTCTAAGAAAGAACTCTTTACCTCACTTTGTTGCTGCTCTTGCAACATTTGATTTCAAATCTCTAGAAATATATCAGATATCTTGGTATCAGTCATGATAGACTCTCTTTTTTATTCAATTGCCTTTTTACCCTTATTGTCATCTTTATCATCATCCAATTTGTCTTCAGATGATAAATTCTCTATCACTGTCACTTTTTCTTTAGCCAATTTGGGATTCAGTAGCTTTTTCATGTTCAGTCTAAGTTTATTTTTAGGTCTTGTTTTAGGTCTCCATACTACAGCAATCTCTCCCAACATCTTGAGAGTCTTTCCTTGATGAGTAATTGAGGCAAACTCGGCAACTTTCATTTTCTTTCTTTATGACAATGCTTCTTCATCACAATGAGTGTGAAGCTTTTTCTCAGCAGAAACCCTAGCTGCATTTGTAACAGGAATTTTATCATCATCAAATAAGTATTTCTCATCTTCCTCTTATAGAACTATGATAGGTATTTTCTTTTGCACTTCAATATCTTCTCGTACATCTTGAATTGTCTCTGCAGGTACAACATCTTCAAAAGTCTTGACTTCCTTAATTTCTGACTGTAAAGTATTGCTTTCATTATCATTAACTTGTTGTTCAAATTTAGATTTTTTATTTTCATGGTTTGAAGCTTCTTCTAGTTTAACCTTCTCTTCATCCTTAACTATTACCTTTTTCTTGAGCTTCTTAATCAAAGTCTTCCCTTTATCTGCTTGTCTTTTGTGAGACTGTCCCTCTTGATCAGTTTTAAAACTTGACGAAAAAATGAAATGCTCCCAAGTCTTCCGCCTTTTCTACAAGACAGTGCTTATGATAAGCTTGATGAGTCCATGATGGAAAACAGACTACTTTGTATGATCTTGGTGCTCTCTAACTCTGCATGACATCTTTTGTAGACTTTTCAGAAAGAAGAAAGGTAAGTTCATTTTGGACTCATCACTAAGATGTTGAAGAAACCTAAAGTGATATTTGAAAACGAAAGCATATCTACCCTCACAGGTAACATAACTCTACAAGACTTTAATGGGTTCAATCCAATCAGGTTTAAAGTTATGGATTGGAACAACTTTTCCCCAATCTGCAATCACACCAGGAAGCAATTACTTTTGAGCATTGAAGGTGAATCGAACCTTTTTAAACCATAACTCTCCCTCGTCCAAGATCCCTATTGCCTTAGATATTAATTCCTTAGTCAATTTGAAGTTTAAGCTGTCAAAAGACACTATGTCTTTGTCTAGACATTGAGAAAAATTGTATGACACTTCATCATGATAACCTTCAATTTTATTAAAGAATGTTAACCATCCTGCATTTGAAAATAACTGTGCACATTGTGGAAAATTATTCACCTAGCTTAGGTCAGAGGGCTTTGCCCTGTTTGTTTTCCCACTCTTTTTCATATTTACTATGGTTAAACAGCTTCTATCAATATACCATAGTCTAAATGTCTTCAAATCTCAATAGACTGACCTAAAATACAGTTCAAGAAACTCCAACAATCTCTGCTCTGAATTCTACTATTTAAATGATGAATACTTTGAATGTATTGGTTAATAATTCATCATTTAAAATTTATTAAGTGAAAAACTATTATTCTACCTTCGAATTTGGTCATTAGTGATTTCTTCAAAAAATCCCCAAATTTAGAAAACCCTAGCAATGGCACGTGGGCTACCTGTTAAGAAGACCAATTCGAGCACTAGAATATAGTTATTTTAATGGTCAAGTGTCGAATTGCATCCTCCACCTGTCTCCAACTGCTTAGACATCTCCAGCCAGCAGCTGCTGAATGCCCTAATTTCTCGTTCAGTTACAAAATCTCGATTTCTCAGCATTGTCTTCTCACCACAATATTCACTTATTTATCATGTCTTTCAGATAAAAAACATAATCCCAAATAGCTTTGTCTCATTATACTCCACTGTCATCATTATACCTGCTCTGCATGAAATCGCCACGATCTCGCCCTTATGATGATCATCCACCTGTTTCAGTGATTAAAATATGAAAGAAACGTATCAAATGCATCATATAATGTGATTGACACCTGATATATGAGAATCCCAATGAAATTGGACCAAAAAATGATGTTTTTAGCTCGCGCGATTTTCTTGTAGCGCTCTAGTGCATCTGTTTTTGCATTGCACTACAAGAAAGTCCAATTTAATTATTTCAGAATATTAAGCCAATAATAAGAGTTTGCACTTTCTTTAGGGGTCTAAATTTAACTCATGATGCTATTTATAAAATTTTTTAATCCATATATGCCTTATAAAACCCTTCAATTATAAAATCAAAGCAAAACTTGTAAAACTAATCTAAGAAATAAAAATTCATGAGAATTAAAAGTTTAAAATTAAAATTGACCCTATCCACAAAATGTTCTAGAAACAAAAAGTAAAAGCAAGGTTCAAAATATGAATAAAAGCATGAAAACAATGGAAGACAAAAACATGACCTGACATCTAGCTCCTACTGCGGGATGAAGTCCTCCCTATGAGGCTTCAAGAACCCGTAGACCAGTGCCTTTTGTACTACTACTTGCTAATCTGCAAAATTTCCATTGGGTTATGGTGTCCTTATTCTGTTTACTCACACTGGTATATACAATGAAAACTAAAATCCATTTCAAAAATTGTAAAATGCTTGAGAAATCGTCCATTAACTAGATTTGACAATTCCTCACCCTCCAAGGTCTATAGAACAAAAGTATTGTTTTCCAAAAGCTTAGATACTAGGAAAGGACCAAACTAGAGGTTATCATACTTCCCATGTTTTCCTTTTTTCTTCTTACTTGCATCCCATCTCAAAACCATGTCTCCTATTGAAAAGGTATTATCTTTGATCTTCCTGTCAAATCTTTCTTTAATCTTCAACCTGTATAGATGTGCCTTTTCTTCCACTTTTTCTTGATCCTGCTGCAACTCTATCATTGCATAAATCCTTCTCTGCATATCATTAGGTTCTTCCTGATAGTCCTGAAAAAACTTCATCACTGGGATACCCAACTGAACAAGAAAAATTGCATCTGTACCATATACCAATTGGAAAGGAGAAGTTCCAATTTCTTGTTTGAGTGTTATTTTGTCTGCCCATAATGCGTACTTTATCATAGAATCCCATGATATTTTATTATGCTTCATCAATTTCCTGATACTCTAAATGATGTGTTTATTTGAGGACTCAACTAAACCATTCCCTTGAGGATAGTAAGGGGTTTAATGTTTCAACAGGATGCCATTCTTTTCACAAAATGCTCCCATAGACTTAGACTTAAAATCTTTTGCATTATCAGTTAATATTCTCTGTGGACATCCGAATCTATTGAGAATATTTTCTTCAATAAAATCTATAATCACCTTATCTGTGGCATTCCTTGTGGGGATAGCTTCCACCCACTTAGTAAAGAAATCTATTGTAGTAAAAATCCATGTATGTTGTCCTGAGGAAGTTGGATTTATCTCGCCTATAAAGTCCAAACCCCACTGCTGAAAAGGGGCACTTACTGCAATTGGTTTTAAAGGTAATGACAGCAAATTTTGCTTACCAACAAATTTCTGACAAGGTATACATGCTCTTACCTGCTAATATACATCTAAAAAATAAAGAGGGCCAATAGTATCCATCTCTTAGAATTTTATATGTTGTTTCCTTCCAATACTTATGACCTCCACAAGCACCTTCATGAGATTCAGAAATTACTGAGGCTGCCGAGTATCAGGCAGCAATAGTTCTATTGACTGAGGTTGCATCTCGAAACATTCAAGATTTGGTACTATTTATGGATTCACAATTAGTTATTTGTCATCTAAACCATGTGTATACCATCATAAACCGAGTGCTTCTCCATTTATTTCGGAGACTATGTTTATTGGAGAGGTCATTCGAATATATCACATACAGGCACTTCCCTAGGTCATATAATATGGTTGTTGATTTGTTAGCAAACTACATCATAGAATGGTATATTGCTCATTCATAACTTGCAAAATAAATATGGTTCATTGTAAAATAAACTATAAATGACAGATAAAACTCATGTAAATATGATTTCCATTTGAGACATATAAACACCGGTAATGAGTATATATATATATAAAGTGTATTTTTACAAAAATGTGGTCACGAGACCTCATCTGAAGCACTATGGCTTTCAAGAAATACAAAATCATAGAAAAAACCTTGAAGCTGGTAACATTTCGGTAGTGTAACATGCGAACCACCATCTAATGGTGCTCATGATAGCACATGATGGCCCATGCCACCCTGCGAAGCAGTCAACTGAAGCGGCCCGGCACTCCTATAGTGTGCCTTCGATACCTCATGGGGAGGTCATCTATAGCTCTATTAGGAATATAAAGAGTCAAAGACTCTAAGTTCTCCTCCAACTTGGTAAGGGGGTCATCACCCCTATGAACAAATTGAGCTCCAACCGGTCTACCCATCGGATAATATCCTCCAGGTCATGCACCACCAATATTTGCATGTAAACATTAGGTCTTGTTACTACACATAAAAAACATAAAATATAAAAATCATAAAAAACATGATTACCATTTTAAGGTTTTTGTTTCTTACCAATATCCCCCCACTAAGCACCAGGTGGTAGTGGTAGGTTAGGGTCACCTCTAAGATATGCCCCTACGTAGGCATAATCCTTGATCATGAGGATCTGATCCCATAACCAACAAAAGAAAGAAGCCTCGAATCTCACCTTGGCTCTGCCACCACCTGTACGAGCCATGACCTCAACCCACCTTAGCATGCATGGGCCTCTAGCCCTAAGCTCAATGAATATCACCTAGGGTCTCATGAGAGGCACCCTCTCAAAGAAGAAACAAGCTAAAATGGACCTGAAACCAAACTTCCTTAGTTCTCCCTGCCAACATTTTGTTAGTTGATCCTTGAAGACAGGGATAAGTGCCTCTTCCCAGTTGAAAACTGTAGGAGCCATAGCATCTAGGGCATACAACATATGCGCCCTAGATGTCTAATGATGCCCTCGGATTTCAGCCATCCTCTCCATAATGAACAAGATTATGCAAAGTGGCATATCCACCATAGCCCTAATAGGAATCTTCTTACCTAATGTTCTTGTGCCAGGATGACAATGACGGTTGATCAGCTTTTGAGTAGTCATGTCCCCTCCTCAGGAACCAGCAAGAGATATAGGGGACCCTCGTCTAGACAAACCTGTCAAGAAGTAGATGTCCTCTACCTCTGTGGTCAAAACATGAGGTCCTACCTCAAAATACTGCTGCTCCGGATTCCATATTTGCAGGATATATTCAAGCAATCAAGGATGTGAAATCATGTTGGTGGTATGGAAGAACTTCAGAAGGCCACAACCCTATAGGGAACCCAAATAACCCGCATCTCCTGTGGCGGAATCATCATCTAGGTCATGTTTCCTCTCTTTCCGGATAACCATTTTTCGATCCGATAGAGCTACCAAAAACAATTTAAAAGCCATTTAGAAGCATTTCCCGTCAATAAAATTGCTTAAAAACTTTTATTTTGTCTAGTCCATTATATTTTTTCATCCCACAGCCAGCACTGCCTCTGCCTAGTTAAGATAGAGCGGTGCCACTGCCTGTGTCAAATGGAAGAAACACAGTTTCTATCGAGCATTGCCTTTCCCGTAAGGACTAGGAGCGATGCCTGCATTTCTCATTTTAGGTTTGGCCTATGAGCTCATAAAACCATGAAAATCAAAAATTGGAAAGGATAGAAGGAAAGAGGATGGATTTAGATGTTACCTAGAATTGACGGTGCAAAAAATGGGCATTGGATGCTCCCGCAATATTCATTTGAATTTTTAGCTCAAAACTACCCAAAATGCTCTCCAGGATTGGTAAATAGTGAAATGAATTGTTTTTTACTATTTACTCAAGATTTTATAACTTTTTCCTAGGGTTTTTTATATTTTAAAATCATTTTTAATAAAAATACCCTTTGATATAGTTTTTAAAGGTCATTTTATAGAATGTTTTGGGAAACTAATGGTCATTTTCAAGTCTTGCATGGATAAAGACAAGTAGTAAAGTCTATGGGGAAGTTGGTTTTTTAACTTTTTTGTACTTTTGAAAACGGAAAATGTTCACGAGCATTCATTTCGATACTTTGATCATGCTCCCAAAACCCAGTATCAAATTTTTGAGTCTTTTTCTGAATCTTTACAGAGTCATAAAACCATTTATTGTGAAAAGAGACCTAACGGAGTCTCCTTTAAACTCTTTTCAGACTCCCTAAATATGAAAATATTGTTGAGTACTTGTATTCTTCATACTCGTAAAATTATTTGAAGAGTCATCTCTCCTACGGTAGGTTATCTCTTTTTTGGTTCGGCTAGACTATTTACGAAAAAGGACACTTTGGAGTCTTCTTCTGTCTTCGTTCAGAATCCCTAAACATGAACGATATAGTCTTAAATTTAAATGGACTCGTTAAACTAAACACTGAGAGACCCTCTTTTGGGAATGAATCCCTCCTTTCTCAGGTTCGTAAAACATATGAGAATGGACTTGTCTTTGGATGAGCTACAATGAGTGTTTGTTACCCTCTTTGGCACTTGTCTGCATTTACATTCAGTCAGTTGGGTAAAATCATCTTTTCTCTAAGTCTATCCACTTTCATGGGTCATGCCACCCCTTTAAGTATTTCAAAGAATGCATCGTCCGTTGTCGTATTGTGTTCCACCATGTTGAGTCAATGCTTCCAAGTCTTTTGTCGTGCCACCCTGTTAAACCAAAAATTCCCTCACTCAGCTCTACATGGCCTACACCACCCAAAGACACCCACACATGACCCTCATTTGACCCCATTTGACCCCCACACCCTCAAAAAGGCTTAAAAATGTGCAAAAGGGCTTAAAAACCCCTAGAAAGAGCCAAAATAGCTCTCATAGGGGCTAAAACCTCCAAAAAAAGGATAAAACCCCTCAAAGGAGCTTAATACCCCCAAAAGAGCTAAATATTGAGCGAAAGGGGCTAAAAACCCAAAAAACAGGCTAAAGCCCCAACCAAGGGCTTAAAACCCTAAAAGTCTTGAGAAAAAGTATAAATAAAGGGGTGGGGGTCACTCTCATTCCTTCCTTGCATACTATTATGCTGCCTAAGTGAGTACCTTGAGACCATTTTCCTCTCAAACTATTCACTCTCCCTCTCATCCATTCTCCCATTGAGCCATAGCTCCCCCATTCTCAAGAGAGGTGCTTCTACAAGCTAGGGCATGGTGGCCCATTTCCACCCATATAAGGTGTAATCTCTATTTTGTGTTGTTTATTTTAGTTTTTCTAACATATTTTCTTGCAGATCTATTGCTTAACATATACTTGTAGGTTTTCATGGTTTGCTTATAGACCATTAGATGTTTCTAACAAGTTGTATGCAGGGTATTGGAGCTCAACCCATAACCTTGTGTGTAGAGGGGTTTCGATTTATGTTTTCTTTATTTTCCTATCTATTTTCTTTGCATCCACCACCAGGAACCCTACCCTTCTGTCTTATAGATGGAAGGTATCCATTCATGCCCTGTAGTAAGAGAGAAATCCCAACTACACACTTGATGTTCAAAGGGAAGTTAGAATTTTATCTCTGCAGTTAAAACAACTTTGTATCAATACCTTTTGAGTCAATCCTATGGTTACATTATCTACAACATTCCAAAATTTTGTTCTTAGTTTTGTGTCGTTGATGTGGGATTCATCATGGCCCTCCTTCAACGAGACTATTCCTATCAACATCAGCTCATCATCTAGGAATTAGTCTTAGAAACAAGTTTAGTACCTTGAGATTTGTATGCTTCAATGACAGATTCTCTCTCTCTTGACATAGGCTCACATCATTGACCTTCGATTGAGAGATTTGACTGAGTGTTTGACATCAAATCATCTATTCACACTTAGTATATTGTACTAGGGTACCTTGGGAATCATTGAAATTAATGGTGATCTCCCTTGCACTTGTTAATGGTTCACATCATTGGATGGTAACCAAGTGGGTTCTACCATGGTCGACTTCAGATCATTGTAATCGCATGGATAGAATTTTACTTTGTGGAAGACAAGACGAAGACCCTGGGTATCTATTGAAAAGCACTCATATCTTTTTCCCCAGGTTGCGATGGAGTATATTGTATGAAGTATCAACATGGATCCACATTTGTATGTTCGTGGATATGCTCAAATTTGTGTCTATATGACATAGATCTACATTGTATGTCTGGTTGCTATGTCCAATTTTGAGTCCTTTATCACATGGATCTATGTTTTATTCTAGTAGCCATGTTTGTTTATCTCTCTCATGGATCAAAAGTATTGATGTATTGCAGATTTCTGGTTGATGATCTCTGATCAAGTTGATTCTTGCCTCGAAGTGATAAATTTCTCTTTCAAAGCTCTCTCCTATCGTATCCCTCTAGCCTCATGCTTTGGGGGGAATTCTGTTATACCTAAATATCATCATCATCATGTGATAAGATCCCAAACTTCAGTATTTCCCTCAATCCCAAATTGTGAAGCAAGAACATTGGTCCAGACATCAAATTTGTATATGAAAATACGGCACCGCTTCTACCCTTTAGTCAAAAATTGATACCTTCTTCAGCACCACCTGTAGTATGTTGGAAGTAAGTGGTGGCACCTCCTTCACCCTTTAATAAATGCGTGCTTCTGCCTAGAACCACTCTGTCATGGTGAACAAGGAGTGGTTCCTTTGGTAAAAAGTGAAAAAGAGAGGTTCTCACGAAGGTTCTCGAAAGAAGACTTCATGGCACCCTTATCCCTGATCACTAGGGCCAGTTGGGCTTTAGATCCATCCTTGTAGGATGTCCTAGCCACCTCATCCACCAATTTCTCAACCATATCTATCCATTCCAAGCCTATAAAATCAAGCTCAATCTCCATGGTTGAGGAGAGAGTAATGTTATGATGTTGCTTTGATATTCTGGCCTAATTCAGTTAAGAGAGCTTGAGGGAGCAAGTTGGAGCTATCAGAGACAAGATGTTGGATTTGTGAAAGAGCATATCAACACTAAGGCATAGGTTGTAAACTCTTTCTTCATTTTATTAATGCAAAGTTGGTTCCTTTCCCATATACTTGTTATGTTCTAATCTTGCATGTTATTGTCAGATACCTTAGTCATTGGCATATATCTATAGATGATGTTCTGGTATCTTTGATCTCTTGTGTGTTTGATGTGTTTATCCAGGTATTTACTTGGAGACCTTTTGTCGTACGAGAAGAATCACATCACTCCATCAAATATTGTATTCCAGGTGTTTATAGCTTCTAGGGAAAGTCTTCCAACCTTATTGTGAACCATTTGTTCTGGATCTGAACCATTCAGATTAGAGGAACAACTTCTATCCGTAGAAGGTGCAAAATTTCTAGCTACAAGGTTGTTCTAGATATGTTTATAATGGATTTTGTTGAAATAGTTCATTCAATATAAAAGTAATTGATTGCCAATAATAAAATTTAAGGTGTGTTGTGCGTTCTCTCTGTAATATTTGTGTATTAGTTTTTCCTATATGGTATCATAGCTAAAGCATTTTCATAGAGGATTTAGGGGGACTTTCAGCTGTGAGTGTTTGTTTTTTGAGTCACCCATGTAGAGGACATTTGTTGTTGACTATTTAGAAAGGTCACTAATGTTTTCATGGAGCTGTCAGTTGGTTTGTGAGTCAATCTGTTAAGGATTTCTTCCATATTTTCCATCAATTTAGAGGATTTATGTCATCATTATGCTTATTTCAGATCCACGGATACACTGTTAAGTTTGGTAGTCATTTTTGTGTGAGAAGACCAATGATCATTGTTAATTTCAGTTAAAAGCTACTCCATAATGTTGTGTGCTAGAACCACATGGATACTGCGTTGTTCTACTGTAATATATGTTGTTTTTTCAATCTATTGTTTCTCTAAGATCGTTGTGTGAATATTTTGTTGTGTGAACACCATTTGCAAGAGAAAGGGTGTGATATCTTGTTGTAGATTATTGCATAAGTCAGATGGGGTCGATTGTCAACCGAAAGGAAAGGAGAGCAAACCTATGCACCTGCAAACTTGTTAATCATTGAGTCTTTTGTGTGTTGTTAGGAGCTACAGAGCCTAGAAGTCATTGGATGAAGTCACTATATTTATTACTGATGTGTGAGGTAATACTTTTAGATCAATTTCCTTTTAAAAAATGGAGGGAGTATTGGTGGAAAAGTTTAATGGAATCAATTTTTACAATTGAAAGGTAAAAATTCATCTATTTTTTATGAGTAAGAATTTATGGGGAATTGTAGGTGGATAAAAAACAATACCTACATATCCTGCTCAATTAAGTGCTTAGGACAAAAGGGAGAAGAGATATAATTCCATCATTGGATTAACTTAGAGAAAAGGGAGGAGAGAGCTAATTCCATCATTGTATTAACTCTTTTGGATTCTCAATTGCACCACATTGATTTAAATATTCTACAGAGATGTGGGAACAATTGACTAAATTATTTGGGGAAAACCTACAAATGCAAGGTTTTCCTTGAAATCACAATTACTCAAATTAAAAATGCATGAGGAGACACCTTTATCTTCTCTTATAAATGAACTAAAGTCTCTTATGAGGAAGAGACCGAAACTAAAGCTCGAGTTGAAGAGGATGATGCAAAAGCAATATTATTAAATAATTTATCATCAAATTATGATAATACTAATTTTACTTTAAGTCAATTTTCGACTAAATATTTGGATGAAATGATAGCATCATTATTAGTAGAAGAAAAGAGGTTCAAACAAGGAAACACAGATGTCCATCCAAAAGCTGAAATTGCATTGTTTTCAAAAGGAAGTTTTAATAAAAACAAGAGTAATGTTTAATGCTTCTAGTGCAAAATATGCACGCATACAATACTAAATTGTAATTCGTGCTAGCGATCTACTAAAGGGAAAATTGAAAGAGTTAGCTAAGCTAACAATATATGAAGAAATATCATTTTCCATCTATGAAGTCATGTTGGATTCTCACATTGATTGTGAATTCAATACAAAACCTCTCAAACTCTTCTAATAAATAGTTATTAATTATGTGATATTTTATGTGTGTGTAAGTTTGTGTAAAAGGTCACTTGTATGACTATCTTCTGGATATGTTCAGTATCTAGAGTATGTAGAAATAATATATCAATTCTATGAGAAATGATGCTAATAATAAGAACATGAAACAGATCTTGCTACTAAGAATTCTCACAAGCATACACAAGAAAAATAGAGAGAAGTAAAGAGACTGAATCACATGAATGAAGATATGAATATTGTTGTGTATCCTTCCATTGAATAATGATTAATAATAGTGTACATAAATACTACATACCTCTTAGGAAAATCAAGTTGTATGGAGACAACTCATAAAGTTCAAAAATGTTGACTTACCAAAATATAGTAAACCCCCATAGGTGGCTAAAGCACTTCCCAAATATGTCAAGGACCTCAGAAATTAGCAAAAGGATAAGTGATTTGTCAAGGGAGATGTAAAAACATGATAATCCTGGAAAATGGAGAGAAATTCATGAAGGATGGGTTGGAAACAAAGGAACCCAGTTTCCTAGTTAACTAGATTTACCTTATCCACAGAAAAGCAAGATAAAGCATAATAAATATGAATCTATTGTAAAGCATTGTTTACTAATTCTGGATGTCCATAAAGTGGTTAAGATCAACCCAAAATCAGAAATAAATCATTCTTGGGGTATAGATGGCATGTGTTGACTTTAAGGTGAAAGTGGATGCCAACTAATTAAGCCACTAGGTAGATAATTAATCAAATAATGATTAATTATTTTATCCTAAGTATTGAGTGTGTTTAATATATTCCAATTCCCCCCTATAAGTCTAAATGTATGATGGTATGTCAAAAAATATAGATGCATATGGATGCATATAGGGACCAGCAACAAGGCTATGGTCACCCTTTAACATTTATTATGTCCATAAATTTGAGGAAAGAGGCAAAACCACATGGGAAAATTCCTCCCTCAAGATAGGAAAAGGCACAAAAATTGAAATATATATTTAGCATATATTTATCTTCACTTGAATGAGCTGAATGAATTGCTTCTGGATGGAATACTTTATGAATAAATCATGAACTCCATGATCATGTGCTAGCATGTAGAACCTGTAAGAAGGAAGATGAGAGACTCCTTGTATATCATCAACTAATGAAGTAGGAGAATTATCTAAATGATTCTTTCTGCTGTTAAAATTTGATCTGCAAACACAATCTGAAATAGAAAATATATTTGTGCATACTCCTTCCCAAAGAGTACAAAAATTAAGACAATTTGTTACACACTCAATTCCCTGAATAGCTGCAAAATTGTGATATGAATCACATGTCAATATTCCAATATGATGTAGCACCTTTCTAAATATGATATGAGGCTAATAAAAATTTGATATATTAGAAACATTGGAATATGGAACAAAAAAATACAAAGGCTTCAGTGGCTCCATGAGGATATAGGGCTAGACTACGAAAACTATGAGCAACTGGGGAAAACTGATAGGTGTAAAAATATGACTGATGGATGGACATAAGATCTGAACCATAAGTGTTTAGAATAGACACAAACATGTTTAATATCATTTCAAATATGACTAAGGTCATGGATAACCAACCACTGAAAGATAGGAAAGACTTCAAATCATGTAAGATAAGTAACACTACATAAGAGACTAATGAGGAATCAACTAGTGAACTTGGGATTTGTATAGTATTAGGATTATTCATAGGTATGGTAGATGGTATGTATTGTGATATGATATGTGTCATTACATGAATATCATCCTACAAACAATATTCTAAATTATTTATATAATCTTGTGAGGAAGAACTGCTCAAAGACAAGTCAATATCTAGTGAAAATTCACAATTTTTGGGAGATGGATCTAGTAGACTGAGAGGAGGATTATCAAAGAAATGATATTATATTTATGACTCTTATATATTAGAGACTAAATATATATTAGATACATGAGAAAATTATATAACTCTGGCACTCAAATCATAATCTATATCACCTTGGAAGTGTGCACTTTGACATTTTTCTGAGGAATCAACATGCTTTTCTAGTTCATCTAGAACTTCTATCTTGTGCTTCTCAAGAAGCTGAGACATGATGTCCATATTCTTCTTGAAAAATGTCTTCTATGAATTACCCTTTCTTCAATAAGAACACTTGGATGTGCTCCCTTTATTCTTACCCTTCTTTACTGAATCTTCATCAGTAGGCTTACTCAAAGACAAGTCAATATCTAGTGAAAATTCACAATTTTGGGAGATGAATCTAGTAGACTAAGAGGAGGATTATCAAAGAAAGGATATGATATTTATGATTTTTATATATCAGAGACTAAATATATATTAGAGACATGAGAAAATGATATAACTCTGGCACTCAAAGCATAATTTATATCACCTTGGAGTTGCGCACTATGGCATTTTTCTAAGGAATCAACATGCTTTTCTAGTTCATCTAGAACTTCTATCTTGTGCTTCTGAAGAAGATGAGACATGATGTCCATATTCTTATTGAAAAAATTATTCTATGAAATACCCTTTCTGCAATAATAACAATTGGATGTGCTCCCTTTCTTCTTACCCTTATTTTTTGAATCTTCATCAGTAGGCTTCGAACTATCATCTTCAATTTCTGACTTTGGCTTCTTCACAATTTGCTTCTCTTTTGATTTGAAATTATTGTTTCCTTTAACCAAGAGAGCATGATCCTTAACCTTATAATAATTAAGGGCACCCACATGGATCAATTTATCTTTCTCATGTGTTAGTGAATCAAGAAAAGAATTTAAAGAAGGCATTTTCCACTTAGGATCAACAAGCCCAGTAACATCAAAAGTAGACACAAAACCTAAGTAATCAGGACCCAATTTTGAAAGAATGGAAAGGATTAGTTGATCATATTCTTTCTCAATCCCACATTGCTTGAGCATTAGAACAAGTGACTTGAACTTGGTGAATAAATCCTCGGGAGAATAGAAATTGCTTAGACTCGGTGAAAATAACTCAATCTACAATTGATGCGCTCTTAGCTCATCTTGAACTCCATAGAGAGACTCCAATTGAGTCCATACTTGGTTTGGAGTGGTTAAAACATCTAGATGAAACATTAATCAAGATAAATAGAGAGGAAAATAAATCCATAGGTTTCATCCAACCTATTATGCCACTTAGCTTTCTCAATCACAACATTGGGCTCATTCTCCAAAGCTAGAGTAACACTGTATAATCCTCTACAATGCAATAGAATGCCAATTTTGGATTTCCATTCATGGTAGTTGAAAGGAGTAAGAATTATTGATGAAGGAGAATCTTTATTACTGAATTGATGTGCTCAAGAACAAACTCTCTGCAACTTGCAAAACAAAACTAGGATAAAATCTTGTAAGCTAGACAAGCTCTTCTTCAGAGATGGATAGGAGACTGGATGTGCCCCTCAAATCTGTAGAAATTGATCAACCTTGCTGATATGATACCATGTAGAAATAATAGATCAATTCTATGAGAAATGATTCTATGAATAAACACATAAAATAGGTCTTGTTACTAATAATTCTCACAAGCATACACAGGAAAAATAGAGAGAAGAAAAGAGACTGAATCACATGAATGAAGAGATGAATATTGGTGTGTATCCTTACATTGAATAATGATGAATAATAGTGTCCATAAATAGTACATCCCTCATAGGAAAATCTATTTGTATGGAAACAAATCATAAAGCTCAAAAATGTTGACTTATCAAAATATAGCAAACCCCCATAGGTGGCTAAAGCACTTCCCAAATATGTTAAGGACCTCACGAATTAGAAAAATCATGAGTGAGTTGTCAAGGGAGATGGAAAAACATGCTAATCCTGGAAAATGGAGAGAAATTCATGAAGGATGGGTTGGAAACAAAGGAACCAACTTTCCTAGTTAACTAAATTTACCTTATCCCCAGAAAATAAGGATAAAGAAGAATCTGTTGTAAAGCGTTGTTTACTAATTATGGATGTCCATAAAGTGGTCAAGATCAACCCAAAATAAAAAATAAAGCATTCCTCAGTTATAGATGGAATGTGTTGACTTTAAGTTTAAAGTGGATTCCAACTAATTAAGTCAATGGGTAGATAATTAATCAAATAATGATTAATTATTTTATTCTAAGTATTGAGTGGGTTTAATATATTCAAACAAAGTACTCTCCTAGATCTTGTTGGATTCAACGAGCTATGTGTTCAACAGATGGAAGTATCTCCATAGATCAATCCATTTACTTGGTTATTTCTTTTCCAAACTGAGCAAGCTATGTACTTTAGCATAGTTAAGTATTCAATATTGTTAGTCACTACAATTTCTTTATTGATGGTGACAAGTTGCTGCATCTTATATGAGTCAAGTGGGAAGCTCCTAGTTGTGGATGAGAAATAGTGTAAACCATAGGATTTGAGAGTGAGTGCAATAGGTAATGAAGGCTAGACATACACATATTAAAGTTATATAAGGTTTATTATTTTGTATTGTAAGAATCTCATTTCTCCATTAAGGAGGACATTTAGAGAATAATGGCGAATTGCTTTTATCTCGTAGAGTTATAGAGTTATTTAAAAAGTAGGTTGTTCAAGATGCGTTTATAACGGAGTATGTTGACATAGTTCATTCACTATAAATGTAATTGATTTCTAGTAATAAAAGCTAAGGTGTGTTCTCCGTATTAATTTTTCCTATATAAATTTATTCTTTAACATTAAAAAAATGTTTAAAAGGTTCCATTTTTCTTAAAAAAAGTTTAAAAAGTTCAATTTTTCTTGAGATAGATGTGTATAAAACTAAATAATAAAATTTAAATATTATTTACATCTATTTATCTTATTAGATAAGAATTTTTAAGATGAAAATAAATTAATTTGATGATTAAATATACAAATTTTATTTTATTTTTTATTTTAGTAGTCAAATCAATTCACCCTACAAATAAAAGGTTTCAAACACGGATTTAACAAAATTCAAATTCCAAGAGTTTTGAAAATTATATAAAATAAAAAAAAGTTATTAAAAATTACATAAATTCATATTATATAAAATTTCTATATTAAATATTTTTTAATACTTAAATTTGTATTTCTTAAAAATTTAGATTTTTTTTTTCAAAGATTTATCTAAATTGATTTATATTTATGCAAGCTTTATTCATGATTTGTTTGAGTTTATTAAATATATTAAAACATATTTACTATTTTCAACAAGAGACTTGATTATTTATATTATTAAAAAAATTCAAACTAATTTAAAAGTTTATACATTATAAACTTATCGTATGGACAATTATATTTGCATTACTAATGAATTAATAATTTTTAACATAGATTTATGGGATACTAATTACATAGTAATGGGTTGGGTCACCAAAGGAGTGTATTTCTACTTTTTCTACCTATTTATAGGAGGTGAATTACTTCTATGAGTTTTATTGTAAAAATGCATATTATATAGAGAGAGAAAGAGAGAAGATATGCTAAATTATATATAGAATATTATAATAACATTTACACATTTATACTAATATGATAGATATGCATGCACATGTATATGTATGATTAATATTGTATGCATACTAGTATATATATTAGCGTGAGCCCTCACACACACATATACAAGTGTGCATTTATATCTATATTGATGTTTATACCAAGTATATATATTGAAGGATATGTATATTACTAGAATATAACAAAATTGGGGATAATGGTATCCTATAGTGAGTATAAAAAAATGGTTTTATTATTGTTTAATAGTATAGATCCATGTTAACTATAGCTCTACCAAGTTACCGGAGGGATATAATAAATAAATCTATTAAATCTGGTGTTGTTATTGTAATAGTTATTATTTTCTAATTTATTTTCTATCACATATTTTATTCCTAATTTTATGTTGTTTCAAGTCAACCAAATTTTAAATCGAAATTTTATATATAATTACATAAATGTGTTTTACAATTTAGCTAATTTAAAATTAAAGTGTATATGTTCTTGGTTTTATAATTTTTGTTTTTACTACTCAAGTCAATTTAATTTTACTACTTAGTTTGTAACATTGTGAGTATTGCCCTAATATGGTTGTATATTTATATGAATATAATATTTTTCATTTTTTATTTTTTAAATTATAAGACAACATGTTGTAAGTTTTTTTTATTTTTTATTTTTTATTATTATTATTTTTATTGAGCCGACATGTGCCAAGTCAACCTTACAGATGGGGCACATCTCGCCCATTTGAGCTGCAACAAGCACCTCTTAGCGCAATAAATAGAATGGTAAGACATGTGCATTGGATTCAATCAATATATTTTTGGAATTATTTACAATGATACAAGTATAGGTTCTTAGGCCACAACCATTAGATAAATGCATTAAGTCTCTAAGAAGGAAAAGTCTCTTGTAAAATATATATGGTTGGAAGGAGAAAGGAGACACAACGTTGAGTTATCAGTGTAGACTTTTTTACTTGGAAGAGTCTTCAATGTCTTTAAGAAAGTGGAAGTTATGTTCATAGGATTTTATGGTATGGTAGTGAAAATGGTGTATATGGATAGTTAATTCACACATACATGAATGTTGCTAGTGTTAGTGCTAGAAATTGTTCTCAGACTACTAAAGAACAAGCCAACACAATCTCATAAAATAAACTAAGTAAAATATATTTTTAGGGTTTTGGTTTTACAGTTTGTTAACGAGAGGGTAAAATCTCATTAGGCTAAAAAAAACACTAAATCATGTAGCAGTGAAGGATTGAGATGTATAATATATGAAACATAAATAAGAAACAACATAAGCACAATACTGAATTTCACCCACAGTTCACAAGCATTCCATGAATAATAACATCAAACAAGAAATGAATTTGTCAACTGAGTGAATACACCAATCATAAATGAAACCCAGCAGATAGAATAAAATGGGCTTATAGTTTGGATATATATATATATATATATAATCAGTCATCAAGAATACATAAGAGTTTCTGAACTTAGCTCTGTATACAGTAGCTTGGAAGCCTCCCCTTGTAAAAAAATTTGAACCTCTACTCATTCTAATTTCTTTCTTTTATCTTGGTTACATCAAAAAATAGTTATTTAACTAAATAACTACCTTCTAGGTCAGACTCTCGAAACAGCTAGTAAAATAAAAGTTTTCCAAAACAAACTAATATCTTTACAAAAGTTAACTAAAGACAACTGTCATCAATATCCCTTTAAAGATATTTGGAAGCCTCAACCAAAAGTGCTATTCCCTCTACAGCTTGATTTTTTCCTCTGGTTCTCTGATGCTCAGCTTCTAGGTCATCAACTCTCCTTGATAGCTCTTGATTCTGCTGAGTTAAATCTTGGATCTTCTGCTCCAACTCGTCACACCTGTTTTGTGTCTTCCTTTTCCTCTTTAATGCTTCCTTCAAAACCACAATCGACTCTTGATAATGGTTGTTAACATCCTCAATATCTTCTCTTAACCGTCTATTTTCCATTAGTAATCCTTCATTCATTTCATTCAGAAAATCTATTTGGTACTTGCACTGTTTAATACTTTTCTGAAGATTTTCCTTCTCTGAATCTATGACTTTCCCTTCTTGAAATCAAGAAGCTCCTTCTAGGAACCAAGGGACATTTAAATTCTTGAAAATTTCCTCATCATCCTCTTTCTATTGCTCTGTCATTGTTACAGGAATATCTGGAGACTCAGCACCTTCAAAATTGCACTGGATTGATGGCTCTGCAATTTTACCTTTCCCTGTACATGATTCTAACATCACTGAATGATATCTCATAATGCGAACTTGCTGAGGGCTAAGACTTTATTTTTCTTTAATATCTTCTGACTATTTTGAAACTTTATTTTTTACTGACGATGAATTAACAATCAATGAATCATGTTTCTTATTCATGGATTTTTTAACATTCAAGCTTTCATCCTCTTTGACACCCTCTTGAAAAGAGGAATTTTCTAATATTGTAATTTTCCCTTGAGCTAGCTTGGGATTTAATTTTTTTTCATGTTTAACCTCAACTTTCTGTTAGGTCTAGTTTTAGGTCTCCAACCTACTCCTACTTCTCCCAGCATACTAAGAAATTTACCTTGATGTTTTATATTTGCTAACTGAACAACTTCTCTTTTAACTCCTTTCATGACCAACTTTTCTTCACACCCTTCTTTCAAGATTTGTGTATTATCAACCCTCAATTTATCAGGCACTGGATCTCCTTTCTTTCTTCATGTACATCTGTAGGAATCTGCTCTTGTTCTAAAAAACATTTACCTTCTTTCTGGTTCGTATCTTCATCAAAAGTATTTGCTGTGTCATCTTCAATGATCTTTGATACATCTTCTAAACTCTGTACTTGAGATTCCCACTGATTATCTTCATCAATCTTCTTTTGATGTCCACCTATGGGCTCTTCAAGTTTCTGTGTTGAATATTCCACCTCAGTAGTCTCTTTTACTATTTCAATTATGACCTCTTTATTCAATCCTTTAACAAGGCTGTGTGATTTATTCATCTATCTACTTTTTTACTTGTCTTCCTTTTCACTTTGAAACCATGACCAGAACAAAAAATAATCCCAAGTCTTACCTTTTTTCTGGAGCACAGTATAGATAATTAATTTTATCAATCCATGGTGGAAAATGGATTGTTTAGTGTGATCCCGATGTGCTCTTACCCTACTTGACATCTTCTGTAAGATTTTTCGGAAGAAAAATGGAAGATTCGGCTTTGACTCCTGACTTAAGTGTTGTAGAAACCTAATGTGATATTTAAAAACAAAGGCATATCTTCCCTCACAGGTTATATAAGTCTGCAAAATCTTAATTGGCTCCCTCCATTCAAGCTTAAACTTCTGTATATGAACCCCGTTACCCTAATCTGCTACAACATTAGGTAACAAGAAATTCTCCGAACTAAAAGCAAAAGGCACTTTCTTAAACCAAGACTCACCCTCATCAGCTATGCCAGTGGCTTCTGCTATCAACTCTCTATTCAACTCAATATTTAGGGTGTTAAACATGACTGTATCTTTCTCTAATCCTTGAGCGAATCCATAGTAAAATTATGAATGATAACCATCAATTTTTTCAAAATATTGAAACCAACCTGCTTCTTGAAACAATTTTGCACAGTCAGGAAAATTTTTAGCCCATGTCATGTCTGAAGGCTCAGCCCTGTTTATCTTGCCACTTCTCTTCATTTTCTGTACTGAACCTTAATTGTTTCTCCTTCATAAAATAGTCAAAACTACTTCCAAAGTATCTTATTTCAATAGTATACTAGAGGTTGAGAACCCTAGATATTAATTTTTTCTAAAACAGTTGATAAGTATTTCAAAAAAAAATCCACTGACAGAATGAACTAATAACTGAGCAAAATCGGGTTTCCAAGCTTGCAATTTCTTAATCAACACCCATCAACTAATCTTCAATCAATGCAAACCCAAATGTGTGAATGATGTCAACAATCGGTTACATACCTATCATAATAATGGTTTAAGCAGCTAAACATGTGCTATCTTGTCTTCCTAGGTATCTATTAAACTTTTGTAACTCTATCCTCAACTACCACGACTGCATCAGTCACTTACTCGGAAAACCCTAAACTTATAACTGCCTTCCTCACAATTTATTCCAATCATAGACTGATAGGTATCAGCACAATCTCTATAATATTTCAAACATCCAAGAAATTTATAACTATTTTTGAATTACTCCCGACGTGTGCTATCATTATTGTTTAAAGGATCTTCATTCTCCAAATTTTTCAACAGCTGCAACTTACCTGAATAATCTTTGTTTTAACTTGAACAATTGTCAAAATGATTACTAAGGTTTATACATGTATCATCTCACTTTAACGGATGTTAAAACTTCATCATTTGCAATTTTTAACCACGAATGAGCTCATTTCATGATTTTTTGAGTGCCACGATATTCTTGTAGCGCTCCTAGTTCACGGTTTCTGCCTTTGCACTACAGGAATATCTCATCAATATGTTTTGACAAAAGGATTAAAAACAAAGGGTTAGATTATATAATCAAACTTTGATTAAACCTTATGATATATCTTTTTAACCTTTCAGAAATCTACACACCTAATAAGCCCATTAAAACTATTAAAACAACTAAATAAAGTTAATTTAAAAGGAATATCATGAAACCAAAAATAAAAATATGCTCTCTATTATAATACCTCAAAAACCAAGCTCAAAATCTTAAAAGAAATAAGAAAACCATGTTTTGAAAATAAAGCATATAGTCTAAAATAGAAAACAAAATCTAGCTATAACATATGGCTCCTGCTACAAGATGAAGTCCTCCTTGTGAGGCTTCAAGAACCTGCAGATCAATGCCTTCTGCCATTTATATGAACCTATCTACTACTCTGCAAAACATTCATTGGGCTATGGAGTCTTTATTCAATCCTTCACACACTGGTATATACAATGAAATTCAAATCTCTTTCCTTCAAAGATTGTAAAAATGCTTGAGGAATTGTCTATTGAATGGTTTAGACAACTCCTCACCATCCAAAGTCTGTAATATAAAAGTATTATTCTCCAAAAAATTTGACACTATGAAAGGACCAAACCATAGATTATCAAACTTACCATGTTTACCCTTCTGTTCCTTTCTAGAATCCCATCTTAATACCATATTCCCATTGAAAAAGGTGTTTTCTTTAATTTTCCTATCAAACCTTTATTTGATTTTATTTCTATACAGCTGAGCCTTTTCTTCAACTGATTCACGATTCTGCTGTAATTTGATTAGTGCATAAACTCTCCTTTGAATATCACTGGGTTCCTCTTGACTATCTTGAAGAAATTTCATTACTGGAATACCAAGCAAAACTAGAAACACCACATCAGTGACATATACCAGTTGAAAAGGAGAAGTCCCAATTGCCTTTTTAATTGTTATCCTATCATCCCACAGTGCATATTTCAGCATTGAGTCCCATGACCTCTTATTCTGACTCAACAAATTCTTAATGCTCTGAATGATACTTTTATTGGTGGATTCAGCTAACCCATTTCCCTGAGGGGAATAAGGTGTTGAGTGTTTCAAAACAATCACATTTTCTTCACAAAATGCCTCCATAGCTTTAGAATTAAAATCTTTAGCATTATAAGCCAATAACTTCTTGGGACATCCAAATCTGCTAAGAATATTTTCCTAAATAAAGCTAATTATCACCTTGTATGTTGCATTTCTTGTGGGAATTGCCTCCACCCATTTAGTGAAAAAGTATGTAGCTATCAATATCCATTTATGCTGCCCTAAATAAGAAGGATTTATCTCACATATAAAGTCTAATCCCCACTGCTGAAAAGGAGCATTCACTGCAATAGTCTTCAATGGTAAAGACACTAACTTTTGTTTAGTGGAAAAATTTTGACATGGGGCACAAGCTTTTACCTGCTGATATACATCAAAGAATAGAGAAGGCCAATAGTATCCAAATCTCAAGATTTTATAAGCAGTATCCTTCTAGTATTTATGTACCCCACATGCACCTTCATGGGATTCTGAGATTACCTCCTCAATCTCCGGCTTATCTAAATATCTAAGCAAAATACCTCATGGATCTTTCCAAAATAGCTGTTGTTCTATCAAACAATATTTAGTAGCTTTTAACTTCAGTGACCTAGATGCCTTTTTATCTAGATGTTCAGGACATTGTAAATACAATAGGAAATGTACAATGCCTGCATACCATGTAGATTCTTCATGCTGCTCCATAATATTTTCCTTCTCTTGCTCAGCTTGCAATTCTTCTTGTATAGGTTGTTCTACCATCAAATGAAGGCCTAAATCTTGACAATTTGAATCAGCCAACAATTTTGCTAAACTTTGTCCCTTCACTAGTTTAGTATGCTTTATGTCCAAATCATATTCCATTATCTTAGCAATCCATTTCCCCCCTTTACCTTTACTATTAGGCTGAGTTAATATATCCTTAATGGCAGCATTGCGAACATGAGCAATGACCTTAGAATGTAAAACATAAATTTTGAAAATTTTTAATGATTTTACTAGTGAATAAGCTTGCTTTTCCAATGTGTTGTACCTCAACTCTGAGTCCCTGAGAGTTTTTCTGAAAAATGCAATTGGCTGTTCCAATCCATCATTATTTTTCTGTAACAAAATAAAAACTAATGTATCCTCTGATGCAAAAGAAAAAGTCAGAAACTCCTTTGAAAAATCAAGATTCACTAGCACCAGTGCTTCTATAAGAGCCATCTTTATCTTCTCGAATGAATTCCTAGCCTCTGCTGTCCATTTCACTTCCTGATATTTCTTCAACATAGATGTTATTTGTTCAATAATTTCATCAAAATTTGGTATAAACCAATGCAGAAAATTTATTTTTCCAATAAAAGATTGCACATCCTTCTTGCTTCTAGGAAAACTAATCTTCAAAATGGCTTTAACCCTTTTTGGATCTATCCTTATCCCATCAGTTGAAACCAAATGTCCTAACAAATTACCCTCTTGCATAGCAAAATGTGACTTTTTTGGATTAAGGGACAGTCTATATTTTCTGCATTTCAAGAAAGTTTGTTTTAGGTGATTTAAATGCTCTTCATTAGACTATGAAAAAACTGTTATGTCATCCAAATAAATCACCACAAACTTCTCCTTCTCTCCAACAAAGGCTATGTCCATTGCTCTTTGAAAGGTAGCTCCAGCATTCATCAATCCAAATGGCATTTTGTCATACATGAAGGTACCCCAAGGGGTAGTGAAGGTTGTATTTTATCTGTCATCAGGGTGCATTGCAATTTGGTTATACCCAGAAAAACCATCCACCATTGAAATCCTCTGAGCACCCACCACCTTCTGCAAGATTTGCTCAATTTTTGGTAATAGGTAATTATCCTTTAATGAGGACCTATTCAGATTATGGAAATCTACACACAACCTTATTTATCCATTATTTTTTCTGACAGGAACTAAGTTTGCTACCCATGATTAATATCAAAGAGGAACAATGATTTTAGGATCCAATAATTTTTTAACCTCCTTTTCTATAGTAGGAAATAATGCAGGATTGATTCTCCTCAGCTTCTGTCTAAATGGTTTTACATTAGGATTCAAAGGTACTTTATGTTGAATAATACTTGTGTCATAACTTTCTAAATATTCATATGACCAAGCAAAAATATCAACATATTCTTTCAATAGTTTAATGTGCCTTTCTCTTTGCTCCACTGAAAGTGCCTTTGAGATCTTTACTTCCTGGGATGCTCCTTTGTGCCAATGTTACAATCCATTACATTCTCCTTTGAAGACTGTGTAGCTGGTTTCAATGGGGTGTCATCCTTTGAAAAATCCTCTCAAGGGGTACCAAACCCTTGGGAATAAAATTACTTTTCAACTCAATGATTTTACGACTAGCAATTTCATTTTCTGCAAACCTCTCAGTATATTCAGTCCCATCATCCTGCTCTTGATCAATGAAATAATTAGAGAACTCAACAGTCAGTTCTGAAAACCTTTTAATCTCTAAATCATCCTCAAAAACCCTCCATTTCTTGATATTATCAGGCACGAAAGGTCTGTACCTAACTTCTATAGGATACTTTAGCTGAGTTGTCTTAGGAATCTTGAAATGTGTAGCTTCTAGAGAAACTGAATCAGCAATATGGTTATGATCTCTAGGAATATATGAAATATTAAATGCCACAAAAAAATTATCTATCATGTCCTAGAATTCATTTATGTACACTTTCAACAAATCTTGCTTAACTTGATAGTTGTTCCTCACCTGCTGAACAACCAACTCAGAGTCGCCATAAACAAAAATTTGTTGAATACCCATATCCTTTGTGGCTCTCAGACCCAATAGAAGAGCCTCATACTCTGATGTATTATTTGTAGTAACAAATTCTAACTTATACATCAAACTTTCCAATTCACCACCAGGAGATATCATAACAACTCCCACTCCAGAACCTTCTTTAGATGATGATCCATCGAAATACATCTTCCAAAGTTCATATTTTTGTTCCATAGTACATTTGACTAGTTTTTATTTTTCAACCTGTAACATACCAGTAGTATTATCATCATTGAAGTGCAACATGCAAGACCCTAAATCCATTTCAACAACATATAATGGGTGATTTGTTGGATTCCTATCATCAGTAAAAATATAAGCAAACTGTAGCTCTCTATACAACCTCCTATTCTCACCTCCAAAAACAGGAATCGTTGCATAAGACAAATCCATCTGTAAAGTACCCCCTACTTTTTAAGCCCAAGACCTAGAAAGAAGCATTACAAATTTAGGTGTGATATCTGCCACTACTACATCCATAATAACACTCTTCATTGGTAGTTTTTTAAAGTTAACCACCATGTCCTTTATTACTCCCAAACACTTGACAGCTCTAGAATCAATATCATACAAGTCATGATAAGTTTTTGTTATGCTTAACCCCAAAGCTTCCATGACTGCTTTTGGAATTAATTCTAAGATGCACCTGAATCCAAAAGGCAAATGTAAATCATCTGATCATGAATGGTCAATGTGATGTAGAAAGGTGGAGATGAACTCGATTCAATTTTTGTTTTCTATGCCAGAGTAGATCCAATAAAAATTTTAGGATGATCCTCTTGTAAATTTACTGTGTCTGAGGGTATTTGACTGGCTGCTAAACCCATCATTTTTAAAAGTGAATTCTTATAACAAGGATTTTTTATCAATTCAGTAAAAGGCATTGGTATTTTAATTTTGCACAATTCATTTTCAAAGTTAAAATTCTGCATTTTCTTATTCACTTCTTCAACTTCAATAGTCTTCTCTGGATTATCTTGATTTTGTCTCTTTTCTAATGCTGGACTGGATGACTGTTTAGAAGGAATGACTGCTTTCTTTCTAGGGTTTTGAGTCACCTATTTGGGTCCTGACCTCAAATTTAGTGTCTTCTTAGGCTCAAACTGACATATATTAGCTGTTACTTCAAGGTTTAAATCATCTTCTGTCTAAAAAACATTTGCATCACAATATTCATAATTTAAAAACTCATCCTCAATTACAAAACCCTCAGTCAACAAGTCCCCTAAAAGATTTATATTTGGATTTGTATCTTCAAACTTTCCATCTTCCTCTTATTCTCCTTCATTAGTGACATTTTTTTGAAGTGGGGGTGGCACCTTTTGATCTTTAGCTTCTCTTCTCTCTCTTTTGTATATCATTATTCCTTCTCTCTCTGGGAATAAACTGAGGTGCAAACTGTCTTCTAAACTAATTAGGATTATTAGGGTTTCTGTCCCCCTCTTGAGCAGGCCTATTGGAATTCTTCTCTAATTCCAATTTGTTTAATTTTTTTGTTAGGACTTTTACTAATTTTTCCATTTCATCAAATTTATTATCAGCTAACTGTGATGCTGTGGGTGCTGAAGCAACTTTCTTTTTACCTTTTTTGTCAAAAGCTTGTTGATCTAAATTTATTTTTAGTCTATTAGAAGTTGGTATATTGGATTCTACTTCTAATGTTGCTTCTTGCAAGTTTAATAGACTAAGTGGTCTTCTTTCTCTCAGGTGTAAAAAAAAATCATGATCAAAAGGATTGGCATAGGTGAGTTTTGCTGAGGTTTCAGAGGGATTTATTTCTACAGGAATTATACCATACATTTTGTTAAATCTCTTAGAAAAATATGCTATAGTTTCATCTTTATTCCTCCTTAGGGCTCCAAACTCTGTAATATAGTATGTGTGATCTTTGGTATCATCCCACTACCTTATGAAAACATCCCAAAGTTCCTCAATCAGAGTAATTGAATTTGTTGGTAGTTCCTTGAACCACCTTCTAACCTCTCCATCTAGACTCTGTACAAACATTCTCATCCACACATCTTTTGCCTCAATGTTTTGGTTATCTGCATAGCTGAGAAATGCATCCTAGTGCTCCTTGGCTATTGTCTCACCTTGTCCATTAAACCTAGGAAAGTACTTTTAGTAATCCCCCTGGGGAGAGCATTTAAGGGCTGAGGTAGAACTAAAGGTGCATACCTAGCTACCACCATCCTATCCATCATATCTAATGGAGGTTGCTGCTGAGCTGCAATTTTTAAACTGACTTGTTTAGATGAAGGAAAAGCTTGACTGGACCTTGACTGAAAATGACTCTTATCGACTTTGAGCTAAAACAAAGGGACTTTTCCTGGAGATAGGGTTTCTACCTTTTTGAATGACTGAGGATCAGTAAATATTTGAAAACTGCTAACATGTAACAGTAAGTTTTAACCATGATGAATCTTGCTTTTCTTCCTTTACAAGTGAAAAGGGTGACAATAGGTCAATTTGATCAGGCCTACATAAAGCTAGAGATGATTGTGACTTCTTAATTTTCCTAGCTTCTTTCAGAATTTGCTCTCGATCTGAGACACCCAAGTGTAATGCTGAGGTTGTTCTACCCCTTGTCCCAACTCCATTAGTAGCCACAGTGAACTGTTTGGTGAAATGTAGTCTTAATGATTTGTTGGTTTTGTCCACCTCTCAAAACCAGTTGAATGATGAATAACCCAAGGAAAGTATGCTTCAGCTTCGTCCATGGCAATGGCGCCAAAGATGTTAGCACCAGAAATTGTTCTTAGACTAGTAAAGAACAAGCCAACACAATCTCATTAAATAAAAATAAGTAAAATAGGTTTTTATGGTTTTTGTTTTATAGTTTGTTAATAAGAGGGTAAAATCTCATTAGGATAAGACAAACACTAAATCATGTAACAATGAAGGACTGAGATGTATAATATATGAAACATAAACCAGAAACAACATAAGCATAATACTAAATTTCATCCACAGTTCAAAAGCATTCCATGAATAATAACATCAAACAAGAAATGAATTTGTCAACTAAAGGACTACACCAATCATAAATGAAACCAGCAGATAGAATAAAATGGGCTTATAGTTTGCATATATATCATAATTAGTCATCAAGAATACATAAGAGTTTATGAACTTAGATCTGTATAAAGTAGCTTGGAAGCCTCCCCTTGTACAAAAATTCAAACCTCTACTCATTCTAATTTATTTCTTTTATCTTGGTTACATCAAAAAACAGTTATTTAACTAAATAACTACCTTCTAGGTCAGACTATCGAAACAACTAGTAAAATAAAAAGTTTTCCAAAACGAACTAATATCTTTACAAAAGTTAACTAAAGACACCTGTCATCAATAGTCTTTTAAAGATCTTTGGTAGACTCTGCTAAAAGTTCTATTCCCTCTAAATCTTGAGTTTTTCTTTTGGTTCTCAGCTTCTAGGTCTTTAACTCTCCTTGATAGCTCTTGATTCTGCTAAGTTAAATCTTGGATCTTCTACTCCAACTCTTCACGCATGTTTTGTGTCTTCATTTTCCTCTTTAATGCTTCCTTCAAAACCACAATTGACTCTTGATAATGGCTATTAACATCCTCAAGATCTTCTCTTAACCTTCTTTTTTCCATTATTAATCCTTCATTTGTTTCATTCATAAAAACTATTTGGTGCTTGTACTGTTTAATACTTTTCTAAAGATTTTCCTTCTTTGAATCTATGACTTTCCCTTCTTGAAATCAAGAAGATCCTTCTGGGAACCAAGGGACATTTATCTTCTTGAAAATTTCCTCATCATCCTCTTTCTGTTGCTCTATCACTGTTATTGGAATATCTGGAGACTCAGCACCTTCAAAACTGCACTGGATTGATGGCTCTGCAATTTTCCCTTTCCCTGTACATGATTCTAACATCACTGAATGATATTTCATAGTGTGAACTTGTTGAGGGATAAGAATTTCTTTTTGTTTAATATGTTCTAAATATTCCAAAACTTTATTTTTACTGAGTGTTGGCTTAGGTGGGCAGACCCGGGTTTACTATCATCAACCAACAACACCCCTAGCTCACCGGTCCTTTCAGAAACAGACCGCAAAGCAGCCTGAAGTCTCACCCGAGGTGACTCTAATGGGTTGGCCAAGGACTCAAGCATCTTGGACCAGGTTCTGCGGCATTCCTACTTGTGACTCACAGCTCTTCTAGCTGCGAGGTCTCTTCCTCTGTGCGTCGCGTGACCCTCTGCTCGCGTCGCACGATCTCCTCACCTCGCAGCTCTCCTAGATGCGAGGTATACCTTTCTACTGCTGTGCAGCCCTTCTCTATGTCGTGCACTTTTCCTGAGCCGCGATATCTCCAACCTTACCGCATCACCGCGCACTGTGCGACACGCAGCTCCTGGCCAACGCTAAGTCCTCAACCTGCGGTATCACACACCGCAACTCCTCTGCCGGTGCGGTATCACCTCTCTATGATATCCTACCTCCGCGGTTTCATGCACTTAGTGTTGCTCGTGTCAACGTGCAAGACTTAACATACAAGGCTATTCAATACTGCAACTAGTGACTGTTTTATGCAAAGCATAAATGAACCACATACAACATGCCAAAGACTTTGATTTATACTTTTCCTTCTATATTACTGTGAGCTAATTAACACATTCATTCATCAAACTGTAACCAAAATCCACGAAATGACTGTGAAATGAATAAGTAAACATAGCAAATAGTCCAATCACATAACACATGATTTTAACGTGGTTCACCTCCAGGATGGAATTTACGTCCACAGAACTGTGTTTTCTTTATAGCTCAGGGGAAGGTAAAACACAGTTCTGCTGCACCACATATGCAGCTCAAGATCTTCTCTCTTAGATCTCTTTTCTCTCTATATTGCTCTCCTACAATATACTCTTCCCTCTCTGTCGATCCCAGCGGATCATTACATGCATACTCTATAAGCCAGCTACTGGTTACAGTAAGATTGCTTCCACTAATAATAGAACCATAGCTCGACTCTATTACAATACAAGATCACTGTGTGCTAACAGACTCAATGGCTAACTATATGTTATCTGACTAGTTGGATGGCCTAAAATGCCCAAAATGCCAACCTTTTACAATACAAAATATATCCCTTTATAGGCAGTCCGAAGGTATTGCCATTACAACACTGTGGGCCTGTCCCAACAGTAACCCAAACCCTAACTAGTGACAGTCGGCTATATCTGTACTTGAGGTAGCCGCTTTTCGTCACACCACAGCTCTCTGCAGTCTTCCATGCTTCCCGGCACTGATCATGGGTACTATGCACCGCTTCTCTTTTCTATCCTTTGTCTTCAATGCTTCAGCCTCATTGCTCCTTCTTCTTTATGAGGGTCACTGAGCCCTCCTATCTTCCGCCACTGCCTTCAATGCAGTGGGTGAGCTCTCTCTTCTCGGCCGCTCAGGTACCGTTGCCTTTCTTGACTTCTCTATCTAAAAAGTCATAGTTTTTGGCTCTATTCTGCAGATGGAAACGTGCTACGGCATCGTAGCTCTGTCTTATCTTCTTTCCGCCAAAACTTATCTCTCCGCTAAACTAGCAGCTTCTTCTATAGCTGCAGGACCCTGCTCCAACAGTCCCCTAACACTTACTTGTGGCTCGTCCTCGAGCCACCACCAGTAGGATTCTCCTGCTGTAGCTTTGCCTTGGCTTCCTGCGAAGTCCTCTGCAACCTGTCTTGAAGTCCTGTGACTTCCTGCTGCATCACATAGACACACTCTCGTGCCGAGTCAAGCAAAGCTTGAATAATACTGGCGTCTTCTGTAACTTGGTTCACTGGGCTCTCTTATCCTTCCTACCCGATGTCATGGTCTCGCTCTCTTCACTCTTGAAATCCTTTTAAGAGCCTTCTAGTGTTTGAGAGGTTTTCCACAGATATCCTTTCTTCTTTATCTAGGTTAGAACTTTTATCACAAGGAAAATCTGTATCTGCCATCCTTCTCAAACATTTCCTTCAGTCTGGAGCACTGTATATGAAAGAGATACAAACCATGAATTCCGTTCCGAGAACAAGCCTTTGCCTACCTCCAGGAATTCTACCGACTGCTGGGTTTGCTATCTTCTTCCACTTCTCTTCTCTTCGAGGTGCTCCAGGTACACATGCTACCTCTGATCATCATATTTTTGTTGCGTTGCCTCTGCAATCTTTGGTGCTTTTCTTAGCTGATCAGATAGGTCGACGACCTTCTCCCGTTGCTTTCTTTTTCTCATTTTTACTTTCTTCCTGGCGGGAGATTTCTTCTCATCATTCTTCCGCTCTGCTTTCTTATCTTCAGTGGTTGGCTCGGCATTTTTCTTCTCCTTAGCGAAGACTTTGGTGACAACTTCTACTTCTGGCGCTTGACTCTTCATCCTTGGCAGCTGTCGGACTTGTGACGTACTTAATTTCACAACCCTGGACGACGTCGTCATAGCGGACCTACGGCCACCAGGGTCGAAGCGTCTCGGCATGTCTTCTAGAGGTTCGTCCTTGAACAGAGCTCTCTCAGTACAAAATGGTGGATGTGCAATGGCTACAACTTCTGAAAATCACAGTACTTTGTAACAGACTTAGTTCTTCACAGGGAACTCTTAACACTGCACTCTATAGCTCTCGATTTTTCTGCAAACGTAACCGTCCCAATTGAATACTTTCTGCTTTTATGCCTGCTACAATAATCCCTGACACAATGGTCATCTAGACTGAACCCGTCAGTCGTAATTAATGCCTGGACAAGACCACACCCGTCATCCGATCCTTAATAAATGTGGAAATCCGATCGAATTTCCCTCGAAACGTGTGTGTACAGGCGCCAGTCTCGTCGGAGATTTGCTGAATCTGGAAAAATTTATTACACTACTGCTAAATCTACGGTAAGATATACCGGTCATTACCTCATTAACTACCTGTCAGATGCTGACTTGACTAGCCCTCTGTCGGTTGCAAAACTGAGTACCCAACAAAACTGAGTACGTGGCACGGGGAAACATCGCACTGCCGCGATGCGACTCCGCATCACCTGCATACAACAATACTACTTTTTATTTTTATTTTTTTATTTTATTTTATTTTTTGAATTGGCCTTGTGCGATTCCTCATACTTTAGAAAATACCTGCCGGTGTAGACTAGTTCCCGGTGCGATGCCTCCTTTCAACTACACTGGACATCTGCACCACCATAAACTAGCTAAGCTAGGGCTGAGAGGTGGGGTGGCTATCACTATATAGCTTAAGCCTACTACCATTAATCCATGTGGGAAGAAGCTCCCCGTTCAGCTGGCTGAGCTGAACAACACCTCCCTCTGTGACTTGTTGTATCTGATATGGCCCCAGCCAATGTGTTTTGAACTTTCCTGGAAACTTAATGAATTTGCTGTCATAGAGGAGCACTAGGTCTCCAACCTGGAAAGTCTTGCTCTTAATGTGTCTGTCATGCCAAGCTTTTTCTCGTGCCTTCTGCACTTTCTGATGGAATCCTGCGATGAATCTGTCTTCTTCTAAGGCAAGCAGCTGTGCTAGCATTTCCTCCACTGTGTCTGTATCAGTCATCCCTGTAATCTGAGCGATTCTTAAACTGGGAAGAATATAATCCATAGGCATAACAGCCTCCTGTCCATACACCAAACTGAAAGGTGTGTGTCCCGTAAGTTTCTTGCATGTGGTCCTGTACGCCCATAATACAGCGTTAACTCTGAGGTCCCAATCATTCCTTTGGCTATTGCAGATATTAGTAAGAGCATTTTATAAAATCTTATTAAAGGCCTCCACCGTACCATTAGCCTGTGGGTGGTAGGGAGTGCTCTTATGGTGCTGAATCTGGAATTCTTCTGTCAATTCCTCAATAGTGCTGTTCAAGAAATGTGTGCCTTGATCACTCATCAAAATTACTGGGCATCCAAATCTACTGATGATATTTTCAAAAAGGAACTATGCGGATGTGGCAGCATCACAATTTCTTATTGCTTTGGCCTCTACCCATCTGTTGAGGTATTTTGTTCCAGTGATAATATATCTCGCCCCCATGCACTTTCCTGGTGGGTTGATAGGACCCACAAAATCTATAGCCCATTTGTCAAATGCGCGCAACGTGACCTGCGGTCGCAGCGGCATTCCATCGCGTCGTGAGGGTTTTCCTACCCTTTGGCAGATATCACAGCATCTGCAAAAGTCCTTGGTGTTTTTATGCAACGTAGGCCACCATAATCCTACCTCCAGGATTTTCTGCGCAGTCGGCTTTCCTGCGAAATGACCTCCTGCGGTTCCTAAATGTGCCTCTCTAATAATAGCGTCTTTTTCATGCGGCAACACACATCTACGCAGAACTTCATCTGGACCTAAATTTTATAGGTGTCTGGCAATAAGGGTGAAGTCTGCTGCTTTAACAACCAAATGCTTCTTTTGCTGCTTAGTAAACTCATCCAGTGCTACTCCTGTAGTGAGAAATTGAATAATATCGGCATAGTACTCATCTGCGATCTGGATAGAAAACAATGGCGAATCTGGCAGATTGTCATCTAGGTTACTTGGCTCTTCTCCTGAGTCTATCCGCGATAGGTGATCAGGTCCAGCATTCAGTCAGCCTGGCTTCACGATGATTTCAAAATCATACTCCTGAAAGAGGAGTAACCATCTGCAGATTCTCCCCCCTAAAACTGGCTTATTGACCAAATACTTCAACGCAGAATGGTCAGTGAACATCTTAAATGAGGCACCCAACAGGTAGTGCCTGAACTTCTGCAGCGCGTACACCATAGCTAGGCCTTCTCTTTATGTTGTGGTGTAGTTCTTTTCTATTGTCGAGAGCTTTCTACTGGAGTATGTGATAGGATGGTCAATGTCCCCTTCTCCTGGTTGTGTTAAAACAACCCCTAATGCGATACCAGACGCATCCACATGTACATGAAATGGCTTAGTCCAGTATGGAAATACTAAGATGGGTGCTGTAACCATCTTATCTTTAAGTGTGTCTAGACTCTGCTGACATTTCTCATTCCATAGGAATTTTACATCTTTCTTTAGCAATTTCTCCATTGGTGCTGTAATCTTTGCGTAGCCCTTGATGAACTTTCTGTAGTACCCAGTATGACCAAGTACTGTCTTCAGTTGCTTGACAGAGTTGGGTGCTAGAAGGTTTACAATGATGGCGATCTTCGCGGGATCTACCATCAAGCCTTGTCTGCAAACAATGTGACCCAACAAAATACCAAATGGTGCACAAAATATACATTTCTTCAAGTTTAGAGAAATCTGGTACTGCCTACATTTCTCTAGCATCATTCTTAAGTCTCCTATATGCTTTTCGATTAATCCAAATACAGTCCAATCATCAAAATATACTTCTAGGAATTTGTGAATGTAGTCTTTAAATACAACAACTACTACTCTAGAAAATATAGCCGGTGCACTCTTAAGACCAAAGGGCATTACCGTATACTGGAACGAGCCCCATTCTATTGCAAAGGTGGTCTTGGATCGATCTTCTGGATGTATTCTGATTTGATAGTATCCTAAAAATCCATCAGTGAAGGAGTAGACCTCCTGTCCTCCCACGTTGTCTAATACCTCATCAGTGAACGGTGTCGAAAATGGATCGTGAAGCGATGCATTGTTGAGCTTGAGTAGATCGACACAGATCCTGATGTCTCCTTTTGTTTTCTTTTCTTGTACGACCATGGGGCTAACCCATTCGCTTTATCCTACGGGCTCAATGATGCCTGCTGCTAGCATCTTATCGATTTCGTCCTTTACTTTTTCTTTGTAGCGCGGATTCAATCTATATGGGAGCTGCTTGACTGGTCTAGCATCCTCCTTCAATGGTATCCTCATAACTCCAAGGTCCCCAACTATTCCCTTCATCTCTGTGAACTTAGTGGGAAATAGGTCCTGATAGTTATGTAACAAATCTGCAATCTGTCTGACTATTTCATCGTTCCAATAGTCTCCAATAGAGGCAAACTTAGGTTCTGCGTCTGTGCCAATATTGATCTTTTTAATCTTGATAGGTTCGGTGATGGCTGGAATCTCTAACTATGGTCCCCCAACATCGCGAGTCCCTTCTCACTCCGGAATGTTGGTGTTACGAGGATCCTCCTCCTCTTCCCCTGGTTCTTCTTGAAAGTTGTAGCATTCTAGCACCTCTGTTAACTGAACGGCCCAATCAGGCTGAGTCTGTACTGATGGGGTACAGTCTTCAAATATCTTGATCTTGATTATGTCTAGGGCCTGGGAAACACTTGGATGTTCTGATTCAAATGCGAAGGTGAGTAGGAAACTGTCTGTCATAAGTGACTGTGTGTTCGTCCCCTTGCGCAACTCGGTCTCTGTGTACCAGTTCCTTGGAACTGTGTCCAATGTGTGAATGAATCTGTGAACCCATTCATCCTCGGGAATGTCTGA
>LPNX010173116.1:69489-151712 GCA_001517045.1 Pseudotsuga menziesii
CAACTGATTGGTCCACGACCACGGCCAAAACCTTCTCCTCTGCCGAAGCCTTCTCCTTGTGCAAAGCCTCCTCCACGGCCTCATCCTCTGAATCCTCCTCCACGGCCACCGTAAGTCGGATCAGGTTGTGGTCCTGCTGCTGGACCCTGTGTTTCTGACTGGACTCTATATACGTCATATTTTCTATCTAACATGAGATCATAGGCTTGGAAATCTTGTTCATCATGTCCGACCAAGCTGCAGAAGACACAGTATAGGTTCTTAGGGGTCTATACATATTTCTGAAGCAAAGGGCATTGCTGAGGCAGATGTCCTTGTGTTTTGCATATTTCACACCATGGCCCTTGCATTTGTGGTAAGGGGTTAGGAGCCCCTGACGCTAAATACTCTGCAAAGACTGGATAGTTGTCTTTGATATGGCCCTGTGCTCTACATCGTAAGCACCATATGTCTTGCATAACCTCTTTTCCTTTCTTAAGTTCGTGTATCTTTAACGTGAGGTTGGCCAACTAGTTCTGTAGAGTTGTCATGCCTGCACTGGTTTCAGCTAAGGGTGAAGCTTCTAGCTTCATCGCCATCTCCAATGCGTCATCCTGCGTCTGGAGTTTCTGCTGCATGAGCGGTAGTCTGATGTGAGGGAGTAGCGCTGCAATAAACCATTCCTTATGCTACTCCGGCGCAAACTCAAAGCTTACTTGATCTATAAGAGCTTTGAATTTCTGGTCAAAGTCCCATACTGATTCTGATGGTAGCTGCTTAATATCCTTGAGCTCTGTTATGCACTGAGACTCAGACTTAGGTTTCTTGAACTCTTTAATCATGGCGTTCTTGACCTGGGAAAGTGTCTTGGGTACTGTGGTATACTTTATGTACCATGTTAAAGCTAGATCTCTGAGTGTGGTGACCAACTATACAAGTTTAAGGTTATCGTCGTTGATTGTTTTAATGGTCCACATGGCTTCACATAGAAACCAATGCTGTTCCGGGTCCTCTGCTCCTGTACCCTTAAAGGTAGGTAACTTCATATCATCTCCCATTCTATTTCTCTGCGTTGGGTTCTGATTGACTGGATTACTTCCACTCAGCGGTGTAGGTGAAGGTGATGCAGCTGTAGTAGGTACTATCTATGAGCTACTGGATGGAGTACCTATGGGATTACTCTGAGTCCCGGTCTGTTTCTGTGGGGTATAGGGATGGTAAGGGGCACGCCCCTCTGGTTCTTCTGTGGTACTAGGACTCGGTTGCCTACTATTGTCTGAACTATCTACAAATATGGGAGAGCCGAAAGCTACTTTATATTTCTTGCCACTACGTGTCCGTCCAATGTCATCAAAATCACTTTCAAACTCTTGTGACATTACTATCTTTACTTATTCATCTGAAATCATGTCCATTACTCCTTTTTCATGTAGTAGCATCTTAATGGACAAGTTTAGAGATTTTAGGTACTTACCACGATATCCTTTGAAGAAGTACCGCTCAGCCTCGCTGAAGATTTTTCTTTGGTCCACTGCAAATTCTGCAACAAAGCCTCCTAGCACACTCGCAAGCCAGAAGTCCACTGCTCTCGTAATGGGATTGTCAAGGTTCTGCACTGTCTGAATCAGCTCTGGTGTCCAGACAATGTTTATTTTCTTTTTGAATATGTTCCTATCTGTCAACTTTGATAACCAGTCGTAGAGCTCGTTTCCATAGGTTGCAAAAAATATCGCGTGTATATCTGAAGCGATATGCTTTTGTAACCAGTCCTCTATGCTTAGCTTAGGGCTCCGATTTTCTTTCTTGGCAAACTCCCTTAAGTTTGAATCCAGCCACTGATGAAACTCCTCTCTAGTAGGATTCCAACAGAACATTAGCGCTCAGTTGTTCAAAACCGGCAATGGAACCATTTGTTGGCTTAGGTGGCCAGACCCGGGTTTACTATCATCAACCAACAACACCCCTAGCTCACCGACCCTTTCGGAAACAGACCACAAAGCAGCCTGAAGTCTCACCCGAGGTGACTCTAATGGGTTGGCCAAGGACTCAAGCGTCTTGGACCAGGTTCTGCGGCAGTCCTACTTGTGACTCGCAGCTCTTCTAGCTACGAGGTCTCTTCCTCTGCACGTTGCGCGACCCTCTGCTTGTGTCATGCAATCTCCTCGCCTCGCAGCTCTCCTAGATGCGAGGTATACCTTTCTACTGCTGTGCAGTCCTTCTCTATGTCGCGCACTTTTCCTGAGTTGCGATATCTCCAACCTTACCGCATCGCCGCGCACTGTGCAACACGCAGCTCCTGGCCAACGCTAAGTCCTCAACCTGCGGTATCGCACACTGCAGCTCCTCTGCCGGTGCGGTATCACCTCTCTGTGATATCCTACCTCCGCGGTTTCGCGCACTTAGCGTTGCTCGTGTCTACGTGCAAGACTTAACATACAAGGCTATTCAATACTGCAACTAGTGACTATTTTACGCAAAGCATAAATGAACCACATACAACATGCCAAAGACTTTGATTTATACTTTTCCTTCTATATTACTCTGAGATGATTAACACATTCATTCATCAAACTGTAACCAAAATACATGAAATGACTTTGAAATGCATAAGTAAACATAGCAAATAGTCCAATCACATAACACACAATTTTAACATGGTTCACCTCGAGGATGGAAGTTACGTCCACAGAACTGTGTTTTCTTTATAGCTTAGGGGAAGGTAAAACACAGTTCTGCTGCACCGCATATGAAGCTCAAGATCTTCTCTCTTAGATCTCTTTTCTCTCTATATTGCTCTCCTACAATATACTCTTCCCTCTCTGTCGATCCCTGTGGATCATTACATGCATACTATATAAGCCAGCTACTGGTTACAGTAAGATTGCTTCCACTAATAATAGAACCAGATCTCGACTCTATTACAATACAATATCACTGTGTGCTAACAGACTCAATGGCTAACTATATGTTATCTGACTAGATGGATGGCCTAAAATTCCCAAAATGCCAACCTTTTACAATACAAAATATATCCCTTTATAGGCAGCCCGAAGGTCTTGCCATTACAACACTGTGGGCCTGTCCCAACAGTAACCCAAACCCTAACTAGTGACAGTCGGCCATATCTGTACTTGAGGTCACCGCTTTCCGTCACACCACAGCTCTCTGCAGTCTTCCATGCTTCCCAGCACTGATCATGGGTACTATGCACCGCTTCTCTTTTCTGTCCTTCGTCTTCAATGCTTCAGCCTCATTGCTCCTTCTTCTTTATGAGGGTCGCTGAGCCCTCCTGTCTTCCGCTGCTGCCTTCAATGCAGTGGGTGAGCTCTCTTTTCTCGGTCGCTCAGGTACCGTTTCCTTTCTTGACTTCTCTATCTAAAAAGTCATGGTTTCTGGCTCTGCTTTGCAGCTGGAAACGTGCTATGGCGTCGTAGCTCTGTCTTATCTTATTTCTGCCAAAACTTATCTCTCCACTAAACTAGCAGCTTCTTCTGTAGTTGCGGGACCCTGCTCCAACACTGAGGATGAATTAACAATCAATGAATCTTGTTTCTTACTCATGAATTTTTTAACATTCAAGCTTTTATCCTCTTCAACATCCTCTTGAGAAGAGGAATCTTCTAATATTGTAATTTTCCCTTGAGCTAGCTTGGGATGTAAATTTTTTCTCATGTTTAACCTCAACTTGTTCTTAGGTCTAGTTTTAGGTCTCCAACCTACTCCTACGTCTCCCAGCATACTCATATATTTACCTTGATGTTTTATAGTTGCTAGCTGAACAACTTCTCCTTTAACTCCTTTCATGACCAACTTTTCTTCACACCCTTCTTTTGAGCTTTGTGTATTATCAACCCTCAATTTATCAGGCACTGGTATCTCCTTTATTTCTTCATGCACATATGTAGGAATCTACTCTTATTCTAAAACACATTTACCTTCTTCCTGGTTTGTAATTCATCATAAGTATTTGCTATGTCATCTTCAATGATTCCTGCTACATCTTCTAAACTGTGCACTTAAGATTCCAACTGATTATCTTCATCAATCTTCTTTTGTTGTCCACCTATAGGATCTTCAAGTTTCTGTGTTGAAGGTTTCGCCTGAGTAGTCTCTTTTAATGTTTCAATTATGACCTCTTTCTTAAATATTTTAACAAGGTTTTGTGATTTATTCATCTGTCTACTTGTTGACTAGTCTTCCTTTTTGCTTTGAAACCCTGACCAGAAAAGAAAAAAAAATCCCAAGTCCTACCTTTTTTCTGGAGCACAATATAGATAATCAATTTTATCAATACATGGTGGAAAATGGATTTTTTAGTTTGATACTAATGTTCTCTTACCCTACTTGACATCTTTTGTAAGATTTTTAGGAATAAAAATGGAAGATTCATCTTTGACTCCTGACTTAAGTGTTGTAGAAACCTAATGTGATATTTAAAAACATAGGAATATCTTCCCTCACAAGTTATATAAGTCTGCAAAATATTAACTGGCTCCCTCCATTCACGCTTGAAATTCTGTATATGAACCCCCTTACCCCAATATGTTAAAACATTAGGTAACAAGAAATTCTCCGAATTAAAATAAAAAGGCACTTTCTTGAACCAAAACTCACCCTCATCAGCTATTTGAGTGTCTTCTGCTATCAACTCTCTATTCAACTCAATATTTAGGGTGTTAAACATGACTGTATCTTTCTCTAATCCTTGAGCGAATCCATAGGAAAATTATGAATGATAACCATCAATTTCTTCAAAATATTGAAACCAACCTGCTTCTTGAAAAAATTTTGCATAGTCATAAAATTTTTTATCCCATGTTATGTCTGAAGGCTCAGCCCTATTTGTCTTTCCACTTCTCTTCATTTTATGTACTGAACCTTGTTTCTCCTTCAGAAAATAGTCAAAACTATTTCGAAAGTATCTTATTTCAACAATAGACTAGAGGCTGAGAACCCTAGATATGAATTTTTTCTAGAACAGTTGATAAGTATTTCGAAAAAAACTCCACTAACAGAATGAACTAATAACTAAGCAAAATCGGTTTTCCAAGCTTGCGATTTCTTAATCAACACCCATCAATTAATATTCTCTCAATGCAAACCCAAATTTGTGAATGATGTCAACAACCGGTTACATACCTATCATAATAATGGTTTAAGTTGTTGAAAATGCACTATCTTGTCTTCCTAGGTGTCTGGTAAACTTTTGTGACTCTGTCCTCAACTTCCACGACTGTGTCAGTCACTTACTTGACAAACCCTAAACTTATAACTACCTTCCTCACAATTTCTTCTAATCACAGACTAACAGGTATCAACATGATCTTTGTAAGCTTTCAAACATCCAAGAAATTGATAACTAGCTTTGAATTACTCCTGACGTGTGCTATCATTACTGTTTAAAGGTTCTTCATTCTCCAAATTTTCGGATAGCTGCAACGTACCTGAATAATATTTGTTTTAACTTGAAAAATTGTCAAAATGATTACTAAGGTTTATACATGTATCATCTCACTTTAACAGATGTTAAAACTCCATCATTTGCAATTTTTAACCATGAATGAGCTCATTTCATGATTTTTTCAAGTGCCATGATTTTCTTGCTCCGCTCCTAGTTCACGGTTTCTGCCTTTGCGCTACAGGAATCTCTGATCAATATTTTTTGACAAAAAGCTTAAAAACAAAGAGTTAGATTATATAATCAAATTTTGATTAAACCTTATGATATATCTTTTTAACCTTTCAGAAATATACACACCTAATAGGCCCATTAAAACTATAAAACAAGTAAATAAAGTTAATTTAGAAGGAATATCATGAAACCAAAAATAAAAATATGCTCACTATTATAATACCTCAAAAACCAAGCTCAAAATCTTAAAAGAAATAAGAAAACCATGTTTTGAAAATAAAGCATATAGTCTAAAATAGAAAACAAAATCTAATTATAACAGCTAGTAGATAAGATGATGTATAAAAATGAAATTTACACACGAAATTTCAATCAAATGATAAAATATTAAGTAAATAATTTCTTATAATATCATTATTAAACCATAATTTACATATTAAGGCTTTGAGCACATATTAGAGATTTGCATATTAAAGAGTATATATTTATTTTCACTCTCAATCTACAAAGTGCCAAGAGGAATTAAATCCATCCCAGTGCTCGGTAGATCTAGAGTTAAGATCTATACTCCAATAAGATCTATATTAGGTGTCACGATGTGGAGTTGAAAAGAAAAATTATGGAATCAAAATTTCATTTAATGTGAATTGTTTTTTGTACAATTATGGCAAGTAAAATTAGATTAATATCAAATGAAAGACAATGCTTAAATATGAACATCCAATAATTTCAATTGTTGTTTATCAAAAGTTTCTTTAAATAAAAGTACTAAGGTGATCATCTTATTTGTTTGTTAGTTTTTTTTCATCAAATAAAATATTAAGTAGCTTTATTGGTGATTCCACTTACTTATATCAATTCTTATAAAATATGATTTTGACTTAAAAAAAATTTACTTTTTATTTTTTTCCAACTTTGTATTTTCTAAATTAAAAAAATTAAATTTTATGTTTTAATTGAAACGAATAAATAACACCATGTCTCATTAAACATATACTCTAACATTGTTGAGTCTAACCTAAATTTTAAATAGATCACATCTAATATAACATTTACAAGGGTATGGAAACTAGTGATGATTAAATTTGCGAGACATTATCGAACATCAAATCAGAAAAAGAAAAAAGAAAAACATTTTATGAAAAAATCCATATACATTTTTTCAATCCATCGAGAACGTGTTTCATGCCATCGAGAACGTGCTTGCCAAGCCCAACACAAATAAAACATGACACTAATGTCTAGTCAAACCTACGCTTTAATAAATAAAATCTATATGTTGACTCTAACCAAAATTTTAAATGGATTAAATATAAAACAAATTTTAAATGGATTATATATATAAACAATTGCAAAAGTGTTTGGAAAATGCTGAGAGATATTTCACAGAAAATTTGTTTGCAACAAACAAGAAATTCCATTTCAAAGACAAAAAAAACAAATATTTTTTAATCATTCAGAGCATGTTTCAGGCCATCCAGAACGTGTTTTCCAACCACAACAAAACAAGTACAAATAAGTGCTGTATATTCTACAATCATTTCTTCCAAAGGGTAAAGTGAAGACATACAATATATAGTTGTCATTATTATACCCTGCACTTAAGTGAATATTATTTTTTATTTTGATCATAATAATTTCAATTGTTTATATAGTTTTGCATTGTAGGTTTAATTAATTTATTTTATTAAAATATAAAAATTAATTTATTGACCACATGATTGGATGATCATAATGAATCGTTATTATGGGAGACCTGCTTGCATATTCTAAGTGTCTCCCTTCATATCCTATGTTTTTGGCTACCCATTGTACTGACATCCCTTGCCATCGCTTCTGTCCCATAAACAACTGCCTCTCTGCCACTAACAACCATTGTGCTAACAGCCACTTCCACCGCCTCTGTCACCCCCATTGCCTCATGGCCACTGCCTCTGTCACCCTCGTAGCCTCTTCATAGTCACTTCCACTCCTTCTTCTTCTTCATAGTTGGGCTCCTCGTGGGTTCAAAACTTACATTTTGGGGGAGACATATCGTCAAGGAAAAACATGGAAACTACATTGCATATTCTTGGTTTTTGTCTGTAAAAATTTAAAATGATAAGATAGTTTTAATGATCAAAATAACCTATTTTCCTCGTTGTTTGAAGAAAATCAAAATGAGTCTAAGCCATGGTGTAATCGCAAGGATGGCTGTAACAACTCCAAAATTACATAAGTAAAAAACAAATTGTTACAGACGATTTAGATCATTATAAGACCTAATATGTTTTCACATAGCTTTTAGGAAAATAATGTAAACCTACATTCCATTTTCAACCTAGAACTTAGCCTATAATGAAAATTCTGTAAAACTAAAACTTAACAATTCGAAAATTGTTCACTTCATAAATGAATTCATATGACACTACACTAGAATACGGTTTCTAAGTCTTATGATTATTTACTTTCTTTTAATGTTGATATGCCATGCCTTCCTTGTTGTAAGTTACAATTGCGTGATTATTTTGTTTTACCATAAAGATGGATTCGTGATGTTTTAATAATTTTCTTACAAACCCTAAATCAATGCTAGGGTTATAGGGTTATAGGTATTACTTATCTTATGAGAGCTAATGCATTGTTAACTTTGTATTATTGTAGGTTTCTCCAATGAAGGATTTATCCCCCTTGAGCTCCATGTTCTAAGGCGAGCTCACACCGCTACACCATCTAAGTTGCAAAAGTTAAGCTCAGCTCATCTTGAGTGTCACCCAAAGTCCCTAAAAGAAGCATATGGTCAAACCATTATGCACTATGTGTTTCCAAACCCCCCTTGCAAACCTAAACAACATCACGAGTTAAAGGTGACAAGCCCCAAGGTAACAAAACAAAAGGACCAAGTGAAACAACGAGAAAACTCTAAACTATAGAGAGTGGGTACAAAATCTGAAACCACATGGCATAGGTTATATGCCATGTGAAAGATTGTGGTGATTTCCAACTGAATAAAGGAGTAAAACCTAAGTGATAAAATAAAGGGTTTAACTTCTGTGTAATTTTTTGCGTTGTGAATTTATGAGGAGAGTCGCGGGCTCTCAGACCTTCTAGCCATGCTATACATTTGACCACGAGTCACACTGTGAACGATTTCATTGCTACCATTGTTGCTCTTGGAAAAAAAAAATTAGAGTCACTGTCTTAGCCTGCCACCAGTCCCTTCGTAGAGCTGACGAGGGTGAGTTTCTCCTTCACACAGTTCGTTTCAGTTTGCTGCAATTTATTTAGTATAATGTTTAAAATGCCAAAGTTTTAATCTCTATTTGCTTGAATGGCAGGAAGTTTCGACAGTTACTAAACGATGAAGCTTGGAGAGAATATCTTGGTTTGAGGGTCGTGCCGAAGGTTCTAGTAATACCTAACAGCCCTGAAATCCTACATTCTAAGGTCTGAATAATATATGGAAAAACTAGAACAAAGTTCTTTTGGGTTGGATTCATTTTGGGAGATGCAAGGGTATCTTCGTGCCCCGTATGTTCGATGGTAAACGTCCTTGTGTTTTGACTCTACAGTGTTAAAGGAAGAAATATATGTCGCTTTTATTTTAAGAGCCTTCAGTCTACAATAAGGGTTACACAGAGTTAAAATATTTTTAAAAACCCCCTTGTCTACAGACTGTGGAGTCTGTGTGGAAAATTGTAATGTGATCATTTTGTAAATATTGAAAATCTTACTGTAAATATTAGCTGAGTTTAAAGGATACAGTCTCTGCAGTTTTGTTTAAACTCTCTCGATGCTACTTAGTGTATGGTTTATTGATATTATTTAAACCATTTATAACTTCTAGAACTGTTCTGTTTAAATGATATTTTGTTTATTAAAATGTGGTATAGTTTGTTTAAAAATCCTTCGAGATTGTCGATACTACTCTGTCATATTGTTTAATATCAATGTTATGTATATATATATATTTTTAATCTGTGGATGAAAAAATACTTTCTCTCACTGTATCATTTATTATTTACAGTCTAAGCTTGAATGAATACTTGGGTTTTGAGTTTCATTTTAGGTCATATTTAAAATCCCGAGTCCTTCGTTGATAAAATTGGTTCTTGTCTTGTTTTCGATCTTAGGGTGTCATTATTTAAAAAATGTTTTCTAGGTTTTGTTTCTATATCTAAGGTGCATTCACTGTAGGTTTCAGTTAATAAAAGTACTTGGTAAATTTTTCCTTAGAGGCCTCGAACCCTCAAATTGTCTTAGATAGGGAAATTTGTTGATATTAAGGTATATTCTAAGATACTATTTGTTAAAAGAAAGTTTTTTAACCCTAAATTGTTTTCCTTTTGTATCATTAAGCATTTCGGCTATGTGAAGTTGATACTAAATATTTATTAATATTCCTAAGTATTTTTACTTCATGGGTCTCAAACCCTTGGCTCGAAGCCATAACGTTTTTAAACTATAAATCAATTGTTTCTTTGGATGGTTAAAAACTTTGATTTAGGGATTTACTGTACTTAACTATGGAAATCCCTAGCTGTAAAAAGAATTAGTTGTTTGGTTAAAAACAATGATAGTTCTACTAAACATTTTAGTTAAATCTGTATGAATTTAAGAAGAATTAAGGATTCTAAACATTTACTAATTATGTACAATAATTAACATTAGTTGAAGATATATATATAATATAATAGTGTTCTAAATGGTAATAAAATATACTCTACCATTTTCTACTATGAAAAAATGTTTAAGTAGTAGAATTCCTCTTAACTTATAATTTACAGGAATAAAAACTTTCCTATTTTATTTCAAAACCAAATAATGTTTTTGGAAACTTTCCGCACTCATAAATCCTTCAAAAATAAATAGAAAACAACTTAAAGATAATAAAACAGAACAATATAGAACCTGTTAACTTTCGAAGTGGACAACCATCCAAAGAAGACCATTCCTCCCAACCGTCTCCTGAAAGCAGCCAAGATTACTTGCTTTAGGACCCTCGAGCCTATTCACTGAATAAATAGGACGAAGATAATGTGTAGAATCATGTTTTTTCATCTCTTTAACTTAGCAGTCACACTTGCTATCAACACTTTTTCCCTCATCGAATTCCTCTTGTGTGCCTAACTTTTTCAGTTTCTAGCAATCCAAAAGGTTCTAATCTCTAGAATGTGTGTGATCCTCCTACTCATTCGATTGATATATATGTTGTTTCCCAGGTCTTTGGGTCAATTTCTAATTTAATGATCCACCTTCTCAGTTCCTCCTTTATTGGGAACATGGCCACAATTATAGGGAAGTTGCCTCCTGCATCAGCTAGAAAGTGAATGTTGTTGCTGCCATTTGTCATTTTTGTCTTCTACACTAGATAATTCCTCCTAGTGGATCAGTGAATACTTTCCAAGATTCCTATTTGGATAGGTGTCTCTTGTTTTAATTATTAAATAATAAAATATTCAATTACAACCATGTTTGACCATCCTTGGTCAACAACATAAAACTTTACTATAAATTTTAAAGTAATGTATTTTCACAACATAAAATGTTTATAGTTCTAGGTGGGTAACAAACACCCCCTGTTAAGTTAAACATCATCCTCGATGTTGCTTAAATATCATTTGAGTCCTCCTGGAACAAAATTGGATATGCTTCCCGCATATGACTCTCTAATTCCTAGGTTGCTTCATATGGACTAAGGTGCTTCCATTGCACCTTTACTTGTCCAATGGTGTGATTCTGGAGAAAACATTCTCTCCTGTCGAGGATACAATCCGGTTCCACCTGAAAATATCCTTCTAGTTCTACCTGGATAACATTTCAATCGATTACATGAGTAGCATCATCTATATGCTTTTTCAATATAGAAATATGAAATACGTTATGTATTTTGACATTAGGTGAAAAATCTAACTTATAAGCCACTAGTCCAACTCTTGACAATATTTGAAATGGTCCACAATACTTGGGTGCTAATTTAGCACAGCTCCCCAACTTAAAGGAGTTTTTTCTGGGTTTTACCTTGACAAAAACGTGCTCACCTACTTGGAATTATTTCTGAGTTCTTTTAAGGTCTGCATGACTCTTTTGTATGTCCTATGCAATGTTTAGATTGCTTTGTACCTGTTTCACTATTAGTTCCATTTATTCTAACAAGTCAGGTCCTAACATTAATCTGTCAACCAGATTACTCCATTAAATGGGAGTATTACACTTCCTACCATACAGTATTTCAAAAGGACTAAATTTAGTTGAATCTTGATAATGATTATTATAAGCAAACTTGACCAAGTGCAGATATTCTTCCCATTTATTTGGATGATCCCTAACATATCTTCTAAAACTTCATTTACGCTTTCAGTTTGTCCATCCATTTGTGGATGACTAGCGGTACTAAAATTTAATTTAGTGTCCAATACTTTAAACAATGACTTCCATAAATTAATGGTAAACTTAGGATCCCTATCAAAAATTATCATCTTAGGAATTCCATGAAAATGAAAAATATTAGCAATATTAGCAGCCTTATAAGTAGTTTTAACAGGTATAAAATGAGCTTCCTTGCTAAGTTTATCTACCACTACCATCACAAAATAATTTTGCTTTTTATTTTTAGGTAGCCATGTTATGAAATCAATGCTGATAATTTCCCATTTCCAATGTGGGTTTGGTAATGATTACAATAGACCTGCTCGGAGTCGATGCTCCTCATTAACCTGCTGGCATTCTATACACCTAGCTACATATTCAACTACTTCATTTTTCATATTAGGCCAAAAACAATATTTTCTTAGCATTATTATCATCTTTTGGTAACCAGGATGTCCTAAGTAAGGACTCTTATGTACTTCATTTAAGATCAACAATTTAATTTCTGGTACATTGCGTACATATAATCTGTTTTTATACAACATTAAACCTTTTTTATTCAAAATGAAATCTGTTTTTATATTTTTAGATTTGTTTTTTGTAACTTTTTCTCTTAAGTTTTGATAATTTTTATCCATTTTTACTTGGCCTTCAAACTTATCGTCCAATTATGTTTTATAGCTTCTAACAGCTGTTATAAAATTCAGATTTGCATTTATGCTTAAAGCATCAACCGCCTTATTCTCATTTCCTTTTATATGTTTGATCTCGAAATCATATTCGCTAAGGAAAGCTAACCATCTTGCTTGCCTTGAGTTCAGATATTGTTGATCAAACAAATATTTTAAACTTATGTTATCATACATTAATAAAAATATTCTATCGATTAGATGATGGCACCACATTTTCAAGGCATGTATTATGGTGGCCAACTCTAAATCGTAGGTAGCCTAATTTTTTTCATGTATTTTTACCTTTCTTGATTCATATGCTATTTCATGACCTTCTTGCTTTAACACTCCACCTAGACCCTCATTGCATGCATCAGTGCATACAACAAAGTCCTTATTTGGATCTGCGATTTTCAAAATAGGTGCAGTGGTTAATAATTATTTTGACTTTTTAAAGATTTCTTTGCATTTTAAACCTCATACAAATATGTTTCCCTTTTTTTTGTAAGGACATTATGGGATTCACAATCCTTGAGGATCCTTCTATGAATTTTCGATAATAGCCTGTAATCCCTGTGAGTGATCGTACATCTGGTACATATTTAGGAACACACCATTCCACTATTTCTCTTATTTTATCAGGATCCACTGATATCCCTTCATTGGATATCACATTGCCTAGATATTTTATTTTATCTTTAAAGAATTCGCATTTACTGAATTTAGCATACAATTTGTGTTCTCTTAAAACTTGTAATATTATCTGTAAATGTTCATCATGTTCTTATTTTTTTTTGAATAAATTAGTATGTCATCAATAAAGACAATGGAGAATTTATACAAATACTTACTTAAGACATTGTTCATTAAACACATAAAAGATGCTGGAGCGTTCGTTAACGCAAATGGCATAACTACAAACTCATAATTCCTGTAATAGGTTCTAAACGTAGTTTTAAATATATCTTCATCTTTAAATCTGACTTAATGATATCCAGATCTCAAGTCTATTTTTGTGAATATCGTTGCTCCATGTATCTGATCGAACAGATCATCTATGCAAGGCAATGGGTATATGTTTTTTATTGTGATCATGTTTAATTGACCATAATCTATACATAAGCATAAGGCACCGTCTTTATTTTTAACAAATAAGACAGGTGCTCCCCAAGGGGATACACTTGGTCTTATGTATTTTTTATCTATTAACTCATGTAGTTGTACTTTTACTTCATTAAGTTCTAGGATATTCATCCGGTAAGGAGCCTTTGAATTGGGTATAGCTCCAGGTACTAATTCAAAAGAAAAATCCAATTCTCTTTTTAGAGGTAATCCTGGAATCTCTTCTGGGAAGACATCTGAAAATTCTTTTAAAATGGGTATATCATCAAATTTTAAATTATCTTCTTTATTCATGTGTTCATCATTCATTACATATACAACAAAATTTTTGCAACCTTTACGTACATACTTTTTCATTTGTAAAGATGAAATCTAGCTAAGATAAAAATTTCTAGGTATTCATTTTACTATAATTGTTTGTCCTTTTTTTCAACCAAGCATGTAAATATTTTTTCAAAGAAATTTAAAACTACTCTGTGTTTTTCCAGCCAATCCGTACCTATTAAAACATCATAAGAATCTAGTGGCAATACATTTACTTTCACTTGACTTTTGAATTGACTCATAAAAATTTCACAATAATTAACATAGCTAACTACCTTTCTCTTGGTTCCTGTAGCTAATTGAACCAACAAAGATTTTTACAACTTTTTCAAATGCAAATTACAACTTTATGCTATACTAGGTGACACATAGCTTAAACTAACACCTGGTTCTATCAAAATAGATATGCGTTTTTTCTTTATCATAAATTCTGTTTACACCATAGATGTTTGGTGACCAGCCTTTCGATTCTCCAAAGATGCATTAATCCTGGGCATCTCATTCGTTACGCCACCAACAGTTTCTTCTTCATGTATTGTATGCACATTGTTGAGATTCCTCTTCTTGTTTGGATATTCCTTCGTATAATGAGGTCCTTGGCATTCCCAACATTTTACAGGTTCTCTTTGTTTATTATTTTTAACATGATTGTTAGGTATGTCTCTGTTCTTTGTTGCTATAAAATTATGTTGTGTATTACTTCTAAAGTCTGTTCCCTGATAATTATTCTTAGAATAATTTCAGGAATTATTTCTGAATTTTCTGTTGGACTTAAATTCTTTCCTTCTTTGTTCAAAATTATTTGTTCTTTTAACCTTCCAGTTAGATACACCTTCTCTTTTATTTATGCTTTGTTCATAACAGAAATTATCCATCCTCAAGAGTTTTTGGATTGCCATATTCAATTATGTCCTTGAAGCTAAAAGGTAAGCAACTCAGAAACCTCTATATCTTAGGCTTTTCATCAATTATATAAGGTATGTATCGTACTAAATTTAAAAATTTACTACTTAGTTCCTTCATAGACATTGAACCTAGCTTAATATCGTAAAATTCCTTAGCCCTTTCTTTGTAATATTGTTTAGACAAAAAAAATATTTTAAAGTATTTATTATAAGTCCTCCAAGTTACATACTTTTCTATAATGTTTTTCACTATTTTTATATACTACCACCATATATCATCCTTTCCATTTAATTTATAGATAGCCATTCTGGCTTTCAACCTGTCCGAGTAATTATAGATTTGAAAATATTTTTTTCATCCTGAACAGCCATGCCTCAGCTTCTTGTCCTTTTTCGACCTCACCATTAAACATATGGGGGTTTATATTCTTAAACTCTCTTGAAATTTCTTCGTAAGGTTTATATTTTCTCTTTTTATTGTTGTTGTCTCTATCACTACTTTCACAGGAATATTTATGTTTCTCTCTATGTGACCTAACATTAATTCCCGAGGAGGAATTACTTTCATTATAAAAAAAAATTAATGTTTTACATTTAAGCTTATAGGAGATAGTTCTAGATTTAGATTCATGTTATTTTATCTTTCCTTCATTATGTAATTTATCCAACAATATTTGATTTAATTCTTCCTCTGCTTTTAGGATTCTTTTATTATCTTCCTTAACATTCTACATTTCAACCCTTAAGTCTCTTACAATTTGAATTAATTCAGATGGTTGATTATTTAGTTCAACATATATATTATCTGGATTATTTTGTTCACTATGATGTGTTCCATCCTCGACAGATGCCTCTACTCCTACCATTTCCTGTAAAATAAAGATTTATATTTCTGTACAGAAACAATTTATAAACATAAGTCAGTATTTTTTTTCCTGTTTTTGTATTGAGCATGTGAGTTGAGTGAAACTTCAGGCCTAGTCTTTGAAACCTCTCTCTGATACCACATGTAGCAACTCCAAAATTCCATATAAGTAAAAACAAAATTGGTTATAGATGGTTTAGATCAATATAAGACCTAATCTATTTTCACATGCTTTTTAAGAAAGTAATGTAAACCATACATTCCATTTTCAACCTAGGACTTAACCTATAATGAAAATTCTGTAAAACTAAAACTTAACAATTCAAAAAATGCTCACTCCATAAATGAATTCATATGACACTACACTAGAATACGGTTTCTATGTCATATGATAATTTACTTGCTTTAATGTTGATATGTCATGCCTGCCTTGTCGTAAGTTACAACTGTGTGCTTATTTTGTTTTACCATAAAGATGGATTCGTCATGTTCTAATAATTTGCTTACAAACCCTAAATAGATAATGGGGTTACAGGGCTATAGGTGTTACTTATCTTAGGATAGGTAATTCATTGTTAACTTTGTATTATTGCAGGTTTCTTCAATGAAGTATTTATCCCCCTTGCGCTCCAAGTTCTAAGGTGAGCTCACACCACTACACTATCTAAGTTGCAAAAGTTAAGACGATCTCATCTTGAGTGTCATCCAAAGTCCCTAAAAGAAGCATTTTTTCAAACCATTATGCATTATGCATTTCCAACCCCACCTTGCAAAACTAAACAACATCAGGAGTTAAAGGTGACAAGCACCAAGGTGAAAAAATAAAAAGACCAAGGGAAACAATGAGAACACTCTAAAATATAGAGTGGATACAAAATATGAAACCACGTGGGGTAGGTTATACGTTCCATGTGAAGGATTGTGGTGTTTTCTAGCTGGATAAAGTAGTAAACCCTAAGTGAAAAACCAAAGGGTTTAACTTTTGTGTATTTTTTTGCGTTTTGAACTAATGAGGAGAGTCGAGGGCTCTCGACCCTTCCAGCCATGGTATGCATTTGACCACGTGACACACTGTGAACGATTTCATTACTTTATTTGTTTCTCTTGGCCAAAACTTTGCAGATCCAAGGTTTTGGCCTGCCACCGGTTCCTTCGTAGAGCTGACGAGGGTAAGTTTCTCATTTGCACATTTCGTTTTAGTTTTTTGTAATTTATTTTATAATGTTGAAAATGAAAAAGTTTTAATCTATGTTTGTTTGACTGGAAGGAATTTTTTACAGTTGATAAACAATGAAGCTTGGCGTGAAGAGATTGGGTCAAGGGTGGCACCGAAGGTTCTGGTAAGACCTAATAGCCCTCAAACCCTACGGTCTAAGATGTGAATGATATATGGCAAAGTTGGAACATAGTTCTTTTGGGTTGGCTTCATTTTGGGATATGCAAGGGTATCTTTGAGGCCACTTTGTTTGATGGTAAATGTTCTTGTGTTTTTCCTCTATAGTGTTAAAGGAAGATATATATGTTTCTTTTATTTTTAAGATCCTTCTGAATACGATAGGGGTTATGCAAAGTTAAAATATTTTAAACAACCCGTTTGTTTACAGACTGTGGAGTCTATGTGGAAAATTGTAATGTGGTCATTTTGTCATGAGTATTTGCTTCTCAATCAAATCTATGTTTACAGACTATGGAGTCTGTGTGGAAAATTGTAATGTGTTCATTTTGTCATGAGTGTTTGCTTCTCAATCAAATCTAGGATCTAGAACAATATTCACACTCAAAGTGTTTGACAAAATGTGCAAGAGAACAACTAAGAGACATAAAATAATTGGAATAACACATGTGAATGGTGCTAGTTACTGATCATATTATTATCATGCATCTCTTAGATGTTATAGTATACATTTATAATACATTGGATAAAATTCATGAGGCTATGAAAGCCAATTGGATTTGCACATGTGTCATGGTGAGATTTGACCTCAATCCCCCATACGTGGACCAATGGATCTCCAAATTAGCCCAAACAGTGGAAAACCAAGGTGTGAACATTGGTGAAGTATGCTGGGGAATTAAAGACTCTAAGGCATGTGTGGATGAGAATATAGAGGTGAGTGGGAGGCTCAAGGTGGCAATAAATGCTCTAGGAGATCCAAAATAGGCAAAGTACACCACTGGCTCCCCTAGTCAATCCTGGATCCCCCAAATAAAGGAGGTAGCTCCCCAAGGAATTAATGAGGGTGCACATGGGCTGGGTTAACCAAACTAGAGCATTGTTGTAGGTGTGAACAGGCCAAAATAACTAGATATCTTGCATAATCAACTCTCCTAAGTCTAAACCATAGGATATCATTGCATGAAGGAAAATAAAGTTATCCTAAGGTCAAAAATATGTACTAGGGATGTATTACTACTCCAAAAACCCCCCTTAATCCATAATTAGTACAATTTAAATAAAATACGATTTATTAAGGCCTTGGAAACTAAAGCGCAAGTCACCTTTTACAACAATGTTTATTAATCCATGTAACTGAGGTAAGGAGGAAAAACTCATGGTACAAAACCTCCCCTAAAAAATGGATATGACAGAGATCAAAAGGTCTTCATTAGGTCCTCTTCTTCACTTGAATGAGATGAAATAACAAATTATTTGTGATGGACTTGGTAAAGATGTTGTGGATTCCAAGATCATGCAGGAATGCATCAAAGTGCTATAAACAAAGATCATGTGGAGACGCCCTTTGATGGTCATCATTTGATGATGGAGGGGAATCATAAGAATTTATTTTAATTCAGGTGTACTCTAATCTAATATCATAATAAACCATGGAAAATATATCTCTGAAAACTCTTTCCCAAATAACATCAAAAGATTCAACAAAATCTGCATTATGTGTAGCTGCAATATCATGAATAAAACAATGAATCTTTCTCCCAATTTGATGAAGCACCTTCATAACTCTGTAACAAATATCATGAGGCTCTAGAATATCAGAATACATGTCATATGAAACAGAAAATATCATATTTATGGTATCTCCGTGAGTGAATGGATCCATAGGAAGAGAAGAGCGAGCAACTAGATCACAATTGCAATTGAGCAAACCTGGAAGGTCTGGAGACTTGAGATTTGAACCATGGGTGGTGAAAGAAATTCCATACATATGAAAAATCAGTCCCATTAAGGAAAATTATATGTATTTCCAACCAATGAAATACATACAAGACATAACAACAACATATACAAGAGACATAGCATTGGAAACTAGGCAATTTTCTGAATTTCCAACTAGTGAACTTGAGGGTTGTTGGGTATTTTGGTCATGAAATGGTTGGGGAAATGAGTCAATGAATGTAATAGGATGTATATGAGAATGTATATCATCTTTATAATTGGAATTGAAAATATCGTATTGGATTGGGAAAGTGATTTTAGAAGGCACATCAAAAGCTAGTGAAAAATGACTAGTTTTGGGAGGAAGCTTTGATGAACTGACTTGGAATTTTTTCAAGTAAGTGATCGAGGCTTGGGTTCTGATATATCAGAAGGCTAATAATAAATATATATATCATAAACAAATAAAATAGAAATGGTTTTTACCCATGCACCCAATGCATGCTCAACCTTACCATTTCCTTGCTTGCTCTCCCATCTTTTTGCATATTCTGGAAGATCAATGTGGTTCTCCTCAAGGAGCTTGGTCATAATATCCATATTATTTATAAATAAATATTTCTCAATATTTGAACCTATACAATAATAATATGTGGTTTTTTCTCTCTTGTTTCTCCTCCTCCTGGATCTCGAGCTCCCATCAATAGAACTAGATCTTTCTAAACATGATTCCTTCTTCTCTTTCTCATTTTGCTTCAAATATTTCTTCTAGCTATGGGATTGATTTGATACACCAGAAGTAAGGTATTGATCCTTGGATTTGATGATGGTACCCATTTTTATGAGCTTGTCCTGCTCCTGAGTCAAAGACTCCATGAAATATGTTAGCGCAGGAATCTTCCAATTTCTAGTTGTAAGTTTGCTAGAGTGAAATGTCAAAACATACACTGACGATGAGATGATATAAAGATGATGAGGTAACAGTAGGATCCTTGATGTTTTGCAAAGGCATATAATCAGTACTGGGATGCTCCTTCAGGTTTTGTAGAGGCATCTAATCAATCCTTGGAGATCCTTCAGGTTTTGCAGAGGCATATAATCAGTCCTGGAATGCTGCTTCATGTTGGTCACTCTATATGCAAGTTAATTATAGATAACATACATAATGCTCAATATAAATTGTCAACCCATGGAAGTATTTTATTTCAAAGATAATTCACGCTGTCTGTCCATAAACACTCGGTAGCTTATCAAATGAATAAAAGATTAAATGTCCTACTTATCTGCTCAATCAAACTCCTCTCATAACTAAACTAATTTAAATTACCCACCTAAAAATTCAGAACTGCAATTACTTCCTACAATATCAATCCAGTAATTAACTAATATAGAAATAGATAACTAGACTTACTTTTGTAGAAATTTAAATCCTAACATTATCAGACTATATGTAAATCCATCATGACCAGTTTAATTCAACTAATCTAAGAATTGTAACAAAATCAATTGAACTAAACAAACTCTAAACCATAATCTGAATGAATTAGAAAACCTGAGAAAGACAAGTAATTGAAGGGAACTTGAGCTGAGCTTGACTGTAACAGTTAATTGCACACATGCATAATGGGAACTAACCTACATAGTCGATTGTCACACCACGCAGTTATCACTTAAAGGAAATGCAAACATTACTATCAAAGGAACTACAGTGATAAATCATTATTGTTGCATCTAACTGTAAATAATGCAATTACTAAAATTCCCACACCACACAACAAAACTATCAAAACATCTAATTAACTTGGAAATATATGTGGAAGGAGGAACCAGCCTTCGAACAGAGATGCCAGAACTAACACAGGTTAAGATACAGAGATCAGAAGAATCCTTCTCCTTATATTAAGATGGCAAATTACAAAGTACATCTCTCTATCACAGCTTACACAATATAATCCAATATTAGCCAACCCTTGGCTCATAATGTTTCCAAATATATATACATGAACAATCTAACCTTCACCCACTGATATCGGGAAGCCATGAAGATCTATGATCTTAAGGCTGCCTTGTTACAACGAGTTGTTATAGGCGTGAGTGGAATTGAATGAAAGTAGAGAATATAGGAAATCATGTTTCTCGATCCATTAGTGAATAAACAAAACCATTTTAAGAGATACCCTATCTATTGTAGTTATTTCTTAAGCAACGGTGCATTGTCGTAGTTGAGTCTGTTGTAGCTAAGCATGTTGCATCTATGCGTGGAATGACGACCTCTATTTGCATCCAACATGTGGAGCTGCAACTGGCAAGTAACAACTGGCATTGAAAGCTCATATTCTCTTCAAACCACCCAGGCTTGTACACCTGTACTTCTCAAATATTGAACTATATTAATGAAATCATGATGTATTAGCATAATTCAAGAGACATATTTCTAAACATAACAATCATAGGCATTAATAAGATAAAAAAAAATTCATTATACCTGTAAAGATTCAAGGCTCAATATGAGAGGAAAACATTTGTTTAGTGCATAGAATGGAGTAAGAGAAGGAAAAAAGGGTATAATAGGTGTGGTCAAAAAGGGGCATTTTAGGACCCAACATCTCCCCCCAACTATCTTGTTGAATATCCACATGCAACAACTTCCACTAATATGAATCTGATTCTGATTCTGGAATCGTACCTCATTCATGGAGAGGAAAAATTGTAGGAGTGCTGAGGAGGTTCACTCCCATCCTAATATCCCTTGCAAGCCACCGAGTATTTCCAACACTGCTTCTCCTCTTCCTTAGTCAATGAAAAATCATCCCTGTATGGCCTTCCTGGCCACCAAATGAGTGGAAATTTAAACTTAAGTTCCATCCAATGAAATACACACTTCTTCATATAGTCCACATATCCTTCGACCCTAAGGAGCACCTATTTAAAGTTTTTAAAACAATAAAGGTACCTTTTCTTTAAGGCTAGGGAAGAAGTCTGCCATCTATGTTTACTGCTTCCAGGGCCAGCTGTTGTTGTCTAGAAATCTGGTCAACACAAGTAGAGATGACCCTTTCTTGTAGTTCAATCAGCTTCTAGGTTTTCATGGGAGATGCCAGCCTCTTTTCCTAAAAAGTGAGAAGACGACGAGGAGATTGAGGTTCACTTCGAATCCACAGATTGGAGTTAGCCTCATTCTGAGAGGTTGTCTGAAAGGCCCTCTCCCACTATGCATAATTTTGAAAAAAGAGAAAAAGAACCTCAAATCGATATCTCCTAAGTAAGGAGCAGGGTTAGAATGAAGGTACAAAGGGCAGAACATCTCATGCAAATAAAATTCACATAACAAGTTCTGCTCAATGAATCTGCTTTCCAGAAAGGTTTCCAAAAACTGGGAAGAGGGTGTCAATTTAAAGGGTCTCCCATCCTTTAAGGCTTTCAATTTAAAAAAAATTAATTATTCTTACAAAAATACCAGATAGGAGGGAGATGGAGCTCTGAAACTCATCAATTCCTGGAAGAGGGAACATAGTTGATCTTTCTCTTTCTGTATGGACTTGAATTTATTCAATTCCTTCAACTCTTTTTGTACCTCCTCCAAACGGATCTTTTGAAATATTAACTCCTCTTCCTATTTTCCCCTCAATTCCTTAATAGTATTTTTGTTCTCAACAAGAGGAACCATTCCTGCCTAACATCTATCCATGTGATATTTCCACTTCTTTACTTCCACCCTTAACAATAAGAGCTATGCATTCTCTTCATCATCAGAATTTGAAACAATTTCCTAAGGAATTTGTATTCCTCCTTTATCACTTGATGTTTTAGCCTTCTCTTCTTGAATTGGTAGTGTAACAGCTTCATCCTTGCTCAATATTGCTCCATTCTTCACCTGTATAGTTGCTTCAGTAATCAATTCTAGAGATATTGGTTCTTGTGTGACAGCCTCCTTCTCCATTAGTGCTGCAACAATCTCCATTTGTGTGGTAGTTTCAACAAAGGTGACTAAAAATGTTGTTTCTTGTGTAGAAGCATCTTCTGTCACCAATATTGTAGAAACCTTTGTTTGTGTGGCTACATCAACAAACAATTTCAGGAATACTGGTTCTTGTGTAACAGTATCCCTCTTTTGGGTCCCATCCCAACAACCTTCATTTTGTACTATGTCTTCAACAGAAAATTTTAGGGATGCTAGTTCTTCTGTAATAGCATCCTCTTCTTCTTGAACTTATTCCTGGATCATTTCTATGTCTTGAGATTGTTCTAGAGTTTCTTCAATATCTCCCAGGTTGTAAACAGGAATTGTGTCAACCACTAGCTTGATTGTTTCCATTTGAGTGGAAGCCTCAACAAGAGTTTCTAAGGGTGTTGGTTCTTGTGTGGAAACGCTTTGTCTTTAAAATTATTTCAATTGTTGAGTTTGTTCTTGGGTGACTTCATTATTCATTGTTGGATGGGATTGAAATTGCTCAGCCCCCCAAATTCTAAATCAGGGATCATCTCGAACTCTAGTTCATCTTCACCCTTCAACTCGACCGCATGTGCCTCTTTTTCTTCTTTAGTTTCTTGTGGAGGTATTTGTGTCACAAAATCCCACACTATAACTTTGTATCCTAATTGGTCAAAAATTTCACCACATTCTAGGAATACAACTTTATCCAATTCGTCACCCTCCTCATCAGGAGGCGATCCTTCCAATTGGTCTACGGTTTCTACCAATGTGTGCAGCCTTTTCTCCACCTGTTTCTTGCATGCTTCCTTCTAGTTTTCCAATTCCTTCCAAAGAACCTCTACCTCCTCTTTTAGAAGATTATTTTCATACAACAGTCCCTCTATTTTGGGTTCTTCTGCAGGGTGTCAAGCCTGGGAAATCCAATGTTCACTTCAATGTTCACCCATATTTCCTATGCTTCTTTTTCCGCTGTGGTGGATCTAGTTCTTCTTATATTGATAGGCCATGATTCCTATACCTCTTCTTTTGATCTTCTTCTCTTCTTCCATGGTATAGGGGTTTTTAACTCTGCTATTGATGTAGAAGGAATATCTCCCTTTTCAGTAACTCCCCTTGTCTCTGCCATCTCTGTTTCTTCCTCAATTAAAGTTCCCCTCCATTTAAGAGAGTATTCAATGGTGAGGATCTATGCATCTCCTTCTATCATTATAGCTCCCACAGCCTTAGCTTCCACTATCACAACATCCAATGCTTCTCCAGTTTCAACTTCTGTTGTCGGATCTTCCAAATTATCTATTCCTTCCATAGGGCTTGCTACTGTTGCAACCTCTCCCAATTACTTCCATAGGTTTTGCTACACTATCTCATCTCCCCCCCCCAACTAAATTGGAGGGAATCCATTCTTCCTCTTCTACTTCCACTCCCCTCAACTATGCAGGTGCCTCTTCTTCCTCCTCTATTGGAATACCACCCAAAAGTGTAGGTTCCTGAATTATCTGAGGCTGGCCAATAAATTGTTCCTAGGTTTGGTTCTTCTGTGCTAAGGCCCTTAAGATAATCATTTTAATTAGGCCTTGATGGGTGAGAGAGGAATATGGTTACCGGGCTGATCTTACAAAACCCGCCATGTGATGTAGGTCTTTAAACAAATAAAATGGAATTTTGAGTAAATCCTTGTGGCGTGAATGAGATAATAGGGGAAACAAATAGAAATAAATAGTATGATACCTACCTTCACATGTGATATACTTTTTCAAAAACACCTCCACTTCATTCCAAGGGTGAGATAGTGATTACAGTCCTATCTCCCACTTCCCTTGATGGACCTGTTCACCAGCTACCATAAAATCCCGCACTGCGGCCGTATTGTGGGTTCTTCTTCCAAACCAGATCCTTCTCGCCTGAGGAAGACCAATAACCTCATCCACAATCACCTCAGTAACTTTTATGTGTAGACCTCTGACTTATGAGTGGATTTCTATCAAATTTAGAACAAATTGCAGAGTTGTTCCTCGATGAAAACCATTTAAGTGTTGAAAGAACTTAGTCCAACCAGCTGCTTCGAAAATGGAAAAAACCTCCACATTTCTATGTAGAGCCCCCGTGTCTACAGGTTCATGTCGGGTTGGGATACCCATGTCATCTCTCCTTCTGAATTCTGGTATCAACTCAGCAAATTACAGGCCCAGAAACAAAAGTTACAACACAGGAACATGCAATGAACAACCGAGGAAGAGGTTGGATAAATTAGGAAAGTTGTTACAGTTATGGGTAGGGAATAATTGGCAAGAATTGGCACATATTAGGAAAAAGGTGGCGGTGATGTGATAAGCTCAAGTACCCATTCATACATGTTGATTGACAGTTAAATGAGTACAGGTCTAATGATGGGTACAAATATCTAAAGCATGGTTAATATCGTCAAATCCAATTTACACCTAATCATGTAGATGGTCAGAATCTGTACCTTCATGATATAAGGTGAGACGTGAATTTTTGTAATAGTTCAGCAGCCATCAAATTAAAACATAATTGCATGTGTGATGATATTATCTCACCCCCAGTGAATTAAGAACTGTCTTTTCATCCCTGACAAAAATATAACTGGAGCTATGAAGTGAGTCGAAACCTGACAAAGTCTTGGATGACAGAATTTGTGGCCGAATCTGGAGGAGTCATAGTTTTTTTATAGATAATTTTGGAGGATTCCAAGCTGCGGAAGTAGGGAAATAAACGAAGTTTAGCAGAGTTGCAGCTGTGAAAAATAGGGAAATCTATGGAATTTGGTGGAGTCGCAGCCACGAGAAATAGGGAGATATGCAGAATTTGGTGGAGTCACAGATGCGAAAAATAAGGAAATCTACAGAATTTGGCAGAGTCACAGCTACGAAAAATAAGGAAATATTCGGAATGTTGCAAAGTCACAACTATGGAAAATAAGGAAATTTGCAGAAATTGGTGGAGTCCCAGCTGTGGGAAATAAGGAAATATGCAGAATTTGGTGGAGTCATAGCTACGAGAAATAGGAAAATGGAAAAAATTTAATGGAGTCACAGCTATGAAAAATGAGAAAATGGGAAAAATTTAACGAAATCGTAGCTGTGAAAAAATGGGAAAATGGGCAAAATTTAACAGAGTCACAGCTGTGACTAAACTTTTCATCATTCATTTTTTAAGGAACTCTTTCAAAACTAGAAAATAGGCTAGGGTGCTTATGGTCATCAAGCCTAGTCATGACCGTTGGTCCTTAAGTAAGTTCTTGCATATATTATTCAAAGAAAACCAATCAAGCGTAAAGCAAAACAAAATAAAAATAAAACAAAGCATCAACTTATTTATGTACAAGTTCCTGTGTGGAAATCACAGTGTCCTTTTAAATATTGATAGGGGCAGACAAAAATTCCTTCCCTTGTGTTAACTGGTATTCTGGATCAGTTGCGGCATGCAAGATAAATGTGTCCCTTGAGATTGGCTTGTGATACAGTCGCATCCTGTGACCATTAGCAAATAATGGCATGCGATCTTCATCAATAGTGACCAGGAGGACTGTGCCATTATCAAATACCCTGTTTATCTGGTATGGACCCAACCATCTTGTTCGAAGCTTACCTTTAAATTCCCTCTTGAACCTAGAATCATACATCAATGCCTTGTCTCCTTCACATAAGAATTTCTTCTTTATGAATCGATCATGCCACTTATATTGTTGTTGTGAATTAATTATATTTGATGTACAGTAGCTGTGTGTTTTTCGTCGAGTTCATTTAACTGGTTCAATCTGTTCCTCTGAGCTTCTGTTAAATCTAAGGTTGCCTCCATAGCTGTATTTAAGGTTCTGATTTCAAATTCAATGGGAAAGATTTCAAATTCAATGGGAAACAAAGTCATAGGGGGAGGATCTTGTAGTGTTGCGCCAAGTGGTGTGATATGCCCAAAGTGCCTCTGGAAGTCTGTCAGCCCAGTCTATGTGATGGATTCTGACTATTTTTGTGAGAATAGATTCAATCACTTTGTTGGTACTTTCCACTTGACCAATTTCTTATGGATGATAAGGTGAAGTTATTATGTGATGAATATGGTACTTCTGTAACATAGCTTCTAGTTTATGGGACACAAACTACAGTCCTCCATCTGTGACTATCTCCTTGGGTACCCCAAAATGAGTGAATATTTTTGCATATCGGAAATATATTACAACCTGGTCATTGGCCTTGAACAAGGCTACAACCTCCACCCATTTTTTCATATAATTGGTGCAAACTAAGATGTAAAATTTCTGCTTCAAGGGAGGGTTTATAGGCCCAACAAAATACAAGGCCCATCTGTCAAAAGGTGCAACCACCAACTCTGGTTGAAGAGGCATCTCATCCAATCTGTTAAGTTGGCCCATTCTCTGAAAGCTACCACAACCCTAAACATACTTTTTCACATCCCTGAAAACTATTGGTCAATAATATCCCATCCGTAATACCTTGTGACCTGTTCGTTTGTCATCAAAGTGTCCCCACAGGGCTCATCATGACAAGCCTTCAAGATATTGAAAACTTCATCTTCTCTTACACATATTCTGATCTCAAGATCAGGACCTGTGTAGAAAACATGACCATCTATCCAGCAGTACCTCGCACTTTGTTGAATAATTGTCCTTTACTCTCTCTTTGAAAAATGTGTCGAAAGCTTTCCTGCAGCCAAATAGTTAGCAGCATCTACACACTAATGGGAATGAGCCGATACTGCAAACAACTATTCATATAGGAAATAATATTCAACTAGAAAGTTGTCATCACTGTTAGTAAAATGAGATAAAAAAATAGCAACAACATTTTCTTTCTAAGGTATATCAATAATTGTAATGTTGAATTCTTGTAACAATAATAGCCATCTAGTTATCCTCACATTTGTAATAGGTTTGTTCATTAAATACTTGATCGCTAAATGGCCAATGTGCACAAAAGTAGGGTATCCAGTAATGTAGTGTCTCAATTTATTGATGGAATAGACAATGCCTGAAAATTCGTTTTCTGTAATAGTGTAATTGAGTTCAGCAAGGGCCAAGTTTTTAATCATATAGTAAATTGGATATGGGGCTTTACCATCCTGTTGTCCCAGCATTGATCCAATGGTAGTGTCAAAGGCATCAGAAGAAATATGGAAAGGCAGAGCCCAATTGGGACCCCTTAATATAGGAGCCATTTACAACCTCTTCTTAAGTTCAGTGAACATTGTTTGGCATGCATCATTCCAAATGAACTATACATCCTTCATCAACAAAGTAAATAAAGGAGAAGCTAGTTTGGAAAAAATTTCTATGAATCTTCTGTAATAACTAGCATGCCCTAATAAGCTACGTACATGTTTCTTTGTTATAGGAGTGGGTATGTTTTCAATTACATTTATTTTGGATGGATCTATCATGATACCATCAACATAGATGAAGTGCCACAAAACTAACCCTTGCTCATCATCATATGGAACTTTTCAGTGCTCGAAGATAACTGGGTTTGCTCACAGCGTGTTAAAAACTTTTCTAAGTTTTTCACTGCCTCTTCAAAGTCACTTCCATACAGGGTAAATTTATCCATGAAAATATCCATATTGTCATTAACCATATCTGAAAACATGCCAATCACAACTCTTCGAAAGGTGGCAGGTGTGTTACACAAATTGAAGGGAAGTACCCTGTATACAAAAGTACCCCAAGGGAAGGTGAAAGTGGTCTTACCTTGGTCCTCAGGAGTGATCTAAATTTGGTTATACCCATTGAACCCATCCAGAAAGGAAAGCAAATTCTTTCCATACAAGGTATTAAGTACCTGATCAATGAAAGGTAAGGGAAAGTGGTCTTTCCGCGTTGCTTTGTTTAATTCGCTATAATCCACATAGACTCTCCATTTCCCGTTCTTCTTTGGAACTATCACGAGTGGAGAAACCCACTCATTGTCTAAGATCGGGTATAGAAACCATGCTTCCAATAGATTTTGAATTTATTCTTTCACTATGTCTCTAAGGTTAGGGTTCATCCTTCATTGTTGTTGGCACATGGGTCGGGAGTCACTTTTAATATAAATGTGATGGGTGCACAGATTAGAAGGGATACCCTTCATATTTTTGTACTCCCAAGCAAATGCTCCCTTTTCTTGTTTCAGGAGTGTGACCATGTATTTTAGTTCATCAGGAGTGAGATCCAGATTGATATTCATTGTTTTACCTAGATCTATCTCAACTGGAATGCTTTTTGAATTCTTGAGTACTGGAATTATGTTGGTGTTACTGACTAAAGTCTCCTATGTGAGATTTTCTTGTTTTTCTTCATCTAGAGTACTATTTAGGATCTGGTAGACATGTTTATTGACATATGTGGGCTCACTGATGAAACTATTGATAGCATCATCCTCTATTTCATCTTTGAAGGTTAAGGCTTTCCCTATCGTTAACAACGGCTGAACATTGTCTTCCTCCTCTAGCTCCATCCATAATGGAGTTTCAGCTTCTATGTTGGCCAATATTGAGGGTTTAAGGTAAGAATTTTGTCTCGGTCCCATCCTAAATGGTCATAGACCCCAACCGACAATTGATGTAAGTATCTGTTCTGGCTAACCAAGGTCTTCCCAGAATTAGCGAGTGTCCCCCTAGCTATGACTTCGGATGTAAAACCAAGAAGTCCACAAGGTATTCCCATGAATCTACTGAGAGATTGAGGTCATCCAAGATTCCCTCAGGTTTGAAGGTGGACATGTTAGCGAGTTCTAAAATAGTAGGGGTTGGCTGAAGGTTTATGAGCCTAACTTGTCATACAGTTTATATGGTTATAATGTTAATAGTTGCACCTAAATCCACCAAAACGTTTGGTATCTAAGTGTTCCTAATCTGTACTATGATAGTAGGGTTCCCAGGGTCATCGTATTTGGTCAAGAGGGTTTTTCCCATTATCAGTTTAGAAATTTTTCCTGATACATGGACAGTGGGAGGGTCCCTCGGTTTTCTACCAGGTTTTCTTAAACAAAGACCCTGGACTGTATTGGCATATATAGGCACATCATGGAGGGCCTACAATAGTGGAATTTTGACATATAAGTTTTTTAACTCTCCTAAGAGGTTAAACTGAGGTTTTTCCACTGTTTTTTGTATAATGTCAGTCATTCAGGGTATGGAGGTTCTATGACTAGTTGTGTAGGTTGTGTTTTGATGAATTTTTCTCTCTGTGTTTCAAATGGTGTCTCGATAGGACTTTTAGCATCCTCAATGATATGGATTACCGTATTGGATGGGAATTTATGTTTCAATATCGCTTCAGTCACTGAAGATGGGACATATTCAATGAGAAAGGGATCCACAACCATCACTGATCATAAGTGTATATCATGGCAGGGAATTGGGGTAATGGAGTAAGCAGGAATGTTGGTAGTCTCAAACTGGTGTACTTCTTTATTATTTTTTGCGTTAGGATTAGGTTGAGCAGGAAGTTGTGGTCATAGTGGCATGTTCATCGGTGCAACATTGTTTTGAAGTTGCAGCTGTGGCTGCTGGTACTGTTGGTGAGGGTAAGGTTGAGGAGGATATTGACGATGAGTTAATTGTTGATATGGAGGTTTTTTATGAGAAAAATGATTCCCTAGATGGGATTTCCTCCATCTAGGAGACCAAGAAGTTGGTTGGTTTGGTTGTTGTGGTGTCCATGGTGACCAAGAGTTAGGTTTCTGCATGAAAGCTTGAGATGGATGCCATTTATTTTTATAATTATGTGAAGGGAATTGTGTATTCATGTGATTCATACCATTCATATTATTCATATTGTTCCATAAAGGCGATGGGTATAGATGCATACCTTGATTTTGAGGCTTCCAGGGCTCCTTCTGTGCGATGAAGTAGGCTTGTTCCACATCAGGAGTAGATGCATATAGGACTGCCTTCACTTGGGGAAGAGAAGGAAATTCCTTAGTGTCATGATTCAGTTCAAAAGGTTGGCATACTTCCACTTTGTCAAGTTGACAATCCTTCAGGGAGTGTTTCTTTCTGCATCTTGGACAGAATACGGCTAGTGTCAAGTATTCTACTGCTTGCCTCTATTTTACTCTCAGTACATCCATTTCTGAGGAAATCAGAACTCATCATCTCTATTTTGAATTTCTCCAGAAGGTTTCCTATTTCTACCCGAGTGGCTCCTCCATTAGATGACATATGTGTTCTATTGAAGACATCTCAGTCCAATCCTTTGTTGATGGTTATGGAGGATCCTATTGAGCATATTAGACATAAGTCGATGATATATTTGAAGGATTCTTTTGAGATATCCCATTTCCCCAACAGGTTCAACATATTTAGGAAATCCTCTCTGATTCCACGTCATAAGATGATTTTGAGCACGTCTCTTCCCATGTCAGTTTGTATTTCCCTCTGTACATTGTACATAAGTCTCTCCACAAAGTATTCTAGAATTTATTCCTCTTTATGTACCATCTTAAATAGTTCTTCCCTTTTTTCTCTGGTCCTGCAATACTCTTGGTATTTTCCAAGGAACACTGGCTTCATTTGTTCCCAGGTGGTGAAAGTTTCACCACCCAGGGTCATAAAACATCACAGAGCATTGTCTTTCAGAGTAGCTGGGAAAATATTTAATTCTTGCTCATTGGATGTGTAGTCATAGCTACGACAGAGGATATCAAACTCAAAAAAAAACTCATCTGGGTCCTCTGTGGATTTCCCATGAAAGTGTGGTAATACTGATGGTGAAATTTTTTTCATGGGGCCCTGACAAATTAGCTTTCGGATGGGGAATTGAAGTGTGGAAATAGAATCATGAAGTGGAGGGTTTCCATCATTATGATGGTTATCCCCTACTCCTTCTTCGTGATCATTTAAGTCACATCTGTTATTCATGTTTTCCTTTTCCCTTTCCTGTCTTTACTTCTTTTGATTCTCCCACTCTTGCTGAAGCTGTAACCACTCCTCCTTTGTGACCTCTTTCCCATCTACGTGGTAAACCACCTCTCTCTCACCTCCTCCCACAACACTGACTTTGTCTCTATCCTTAGGGACACCATATGGTGTCGCAACTTCTCTTGTGTTCTCCACTGTGGAAACTGATGCTCCCAACCTAGGAGTAAATGGGCCTCTTCTGACAGATTATGATCCTTGATGCCGATCTCTAGTATAAGAGTTATCTCTTCCCACTAGATCATTAATGAACATCCTTCCCAAGGCTAGACTGCTGCCATGACCTCGCCCACATGTAAAGTTAGTATTATGGGGTGTTCTGGGGGTTCTAGGAATGTCACGACGTACTCTCATTGTATCCATACAACCTAAAACATGTAAGCTTAAAAACTATAGAAGAAAGATGAATGGATGCAACTAATAATGTGTCTATTAATTACCTTCCCCGACAACGGAACCAAAATGTTGGTCACTCTATATGCAAGTTAATTACAACTAACATACAAAATGCTCAATATAAATTGTCAACCCAGGGAAGTCTTTTATTTCAAGTATAATTCACACTGTATGTGCATAAACACTCAGTAGATGACCAAATGAATAAAATATTAACTGTCCTACTTATCTACTCAGTCAAACTCCTCTCATAGCTAAACTAATCTAAATTACCTACCTAGATATTTAGAAATGCAATTACTTCCTACAATATCAATCCAACAATTAACTAATCTAGAAATAGATAACTAGACTTAATTTTGCAGAAAGTTAAATCCTAACATTATCACATTATCTGTAAATCCATCATGACTAGTTTAATTCAACTAATCTAAGAATTGGAACAAAAACAATTGAACTAAACAAACTCTAAATCATAATATTACTGAATTACCAAACTTGAGAAAGACAAATAATTGAAGAGAACTTGAGTTGAGCTTGACTGTAACCGTTATCGGCACACATACATAATGGGAACTAACCTACATAGTCGACTGTCACACCACGCAGTTATAGCTTAAAGGAAATTCAAACATTACTATCAAAGGAACTACAATGATAAATCAATATTGTTGCAGTTAACTATAAAGAATGCAATTACTGAAATTTCCACACCACACAAAAAACAATCAAAACATCTAATTAAATCGAAAATATTTGTGGAAGGAAGGCCCAGCCTTCGAATAAAGATTTCGGAACCAACACAGGTTAAGACACAGAGATCAGAAGAATCTTTCTCCTTGTATCAAGATGACAAATTACAAAGTACAACTCTCTGTCACAGCTTAAACAGTATAATCCAATATTAACCAACCCTTGGCTCATAATGTTTCCCAATATTTATACATGAACAATCATAAACTTCACCCACTGATATCGGGCAAGCATGAATATCTACAATCTTTAGGCTGCCTTGTTACAATGAGTTGTTACAGCTGTGAGTGGAATTGAATGAAAGTAGAGAATATAGGAAATCATGTTTCTCGAGCCATTAGTGAATAAACAGAACCAATTTAAGAGATATCATGTATGATGCATCTAAGCCTTAAGCAACGGCGCATTGTCGCAGCTGATTCTATTGTACCTAATCATGTTGCATCTATGTGTGGAATGGCGACCTCTATTTGTGTCCAACATGTAGATATGTGACTAGAAAGTAACAGCTGGGATTGAAAACTCATCTTCTATTCAAACCACCTGGGATGCTACACCTGTACTTCTCAAATCTTGAACTATCTTTGATGTTTTAGCATAATTTAAGAGACAGAGTTATGAACATAACAATCATAGGCATTAATAAAATAAAACAATAATTAATCATACTTGTAAAGATTCAAGGATCAATATGAGAGGAACACATCTGTTTGGTGCATAGAATGGAGTAAGACAAGGTAAAAAGGGTATAATAAGTGTGGTAAAAAAGAGGCAATTCAATACTGAACACTTCAGGTTTTGCGAAGGAATATAATCAGTCCTAGAAATCCTTCAAGTTTTTAAGGCAATAAGTCCTAAGCTATACCTACTTGATGATTTGAAGACCTAGATGGAGGCTAGGCCTACATCCAGCATGAAAAAGGGTTGGCACTGTAGAAACTTCTGATGACAGATAGTATGGTACGATGATAAAATTATAAGAACATGATGGTAGCAGCTATGATGAAGACTCTATGACACTATGATGATGACGATTTGATGAAGACCTGACCAATGTATTGATGACTGTGTAAAGAGAGAATACCTTCCTATTTAAGAACAAGTGTTGATGTATTTGTAACTTCGGAAGATATTCTGATGTCTATTATCATTGTATGTTGTTGTACCCCCATTGGGCATGTGTGTTACCCCTTTATGGTATGTCTAAATTATGTCTAGACTTTGAGGTACAACCTTCATCGTAAGTCGGGGAAAAATTCCCTAATGTAACATCATATAATATGTTATTGTCGTCTCTCTAGGAGAAGTGGGCCCCATGTGAGATGAGATGTAGGATCAAATGCTATATTTGGTCATTGACTTGAAAGGGTATAAATAGGGAGGCGATCCCCCTCATTTATACACACCACACACTCTCTCTAAGGCATATGAGAGAGAGATAGTCAAAAGAGGAGAGAAAGATAGCTGCTGAACATTTCTTATTACTGATTTTGATCATCTTCTATTTTGAAGAAGTTTGTGGGGTTTTCTCCTTTATGGTTTCCCCAATGAAAATATTTGTGTCTTGTGTATATTTTATATCTTATGTATTTTTTTGTACTTGTTATTATTTTAGATAAATATCTTAGATAATTTATTAAGATCTTAATAAAATCTAACAAGGACTTATTATGTTTGCCAAAGAACAGGGAAGTCATCACGAAGAGATGAGATGCCCTTAAGATTCTTATTCACCAAGTTCTAACCTGTTTTGGTTGTCCAAAGATCTTGATGAGAGATCAAGGAAGTCACTTCATCAATCGCACCATCAGTGCACTAACATAGGAGTTCTAGATTCAACACAAGAAGAGAACCCCGTATCATTTGCAAGCTAATGGGATAGTTGAAGCATTCAATAAAGTGTTGGAGAATGTGCTCAGAAAGGTCTACAATGAAAATCACAATGATTGGGATTTGAAGATTTTAGCAGTCTTATGGGCTTATCGCACTACTTTCAATTGATAGGACATATACCATTCAAGTTGGTTTATGGGCAGGAAGCGGTGGTGCCAATGGAATATATTATTCCAAGTTTGTGCATCACAGCATCGACAAGGATAAACAATGAAGGAGCATTGGAAGAGTGCCTCGCTCAGTTTGTACAGCTAGAGGAAGATTGGTGCATCAAAGGATTTCATCAGCGTGTTGAGAAGGATCGATAGAAAGCATGGCATGATCGACACATGAAGAAAAAACACTTTCAGGAAGGATACTTGGTGTTGTTATATGACAGTAAGTTTGTAAAACATCGAGGTAAATTGCAAATGCATTGGTTGGGTCCTTATGTAATCAATTTCATTACTGATGGAGGTGCGATACAGTTTCAATAACTAATGGTGTGATGTTTCCTAATTTAATGAATGGAAGTCGAATCAAGCCCTACAGGGAGGGCCTGGTGCAACACGATACTTGATACATTGCACAGTAAAAAAAAAATTGCATAAGGTTCTAAGGAAAAGGATGGTGCACTTGAAGCAAGTGGCAGTGCAAGAAAAAGTGTCGAAGTCCCAAGAAAAAATGTTGAGCGAAATGTAAGATAGTAATTTCAACATAAACTATCAATCCAGGAAGATCATAAAGTTAGAGGCGTAAGAAAAGTATATGCAGGATCAAAGTGACACTAACCTATTCTAATGCTTGAAAAGGAAAACACACACATACGAATGAAATTGAAAACATGCGAATAACTTCATATAATAAATCATACGACTAAATCTAAGAAAACACATGTGACTGAGTATGAACCTAGTTTACGAAAGCAGTAAATTACATGAAAGTAAATTTAAATCTAGGAAAGCATAAAGTTGCATAAAATGAAATTAACTAAGAAAACATGAAATCCATTAACAATTCAAAAGAACAAATCTAATATAGAGAAATTAAAATAATCTAAAACATCAATCCTATTACAAAATGATAATATCCATGACTAACTTTCAAAAAGACTTTACATAAATTATTTCTACTTCCACACCACTAAAGAGGCATCCTCCCAAATGAGGAGAAAGCCCTCTTATTTATAAATAAATGCTTTGTATAAGAAGATAAACAACTCATAATTGCATATCCACTTTTCTCTCAACCTATCCCTTCAAATCCTCCATAGTATCTTGTATAAGATATTCTATCTCCGTGATCTTCTCCTTTGAGCATGCTTGAATAATGATCCCAAATCTTCTTCAAATCTTCAAATATTGAAGATGAAATTCGAATTTAAGGGTATGTGGTGATTTTTTACTTTGTTAAAGTCTTCAAATAAGCCTGAAAACATCATAAAACTCACCCAAATTTGAGACATAATGAAAATATGTTAATTTTCTTAATATTTAACCATAAATCCTCTCAAAATACTTAAAAATAAACTAATTTGGAAAATACAAGATGACCCATAATTATTTATGAAAATGGCATAGGGAATGGTTAATGGAGTGATGAATAGGGATGAGTGTGAGGAATGGTGAAAGGAAAATAGGATTAAAATATGACATTTTGGAGACCAAACAATCCCCCCAACTGAACTTGTTGCATGTCCTCATGCAACTGTGCATAAACGTTTTTTAACTTTGGCTTTGTATGACAATGTTTTTAACAATAAATCATCCGATGATGTCAAATACATAAGTAGTAGCTGATTTTACTTATGGTTGGTTGTGTGAAAACCATGAATATGACAAATGTTGGTTCTTGTCTAGACAACATTCATTCATTTGTATGGATGTTATACATAAGATTTGAAAGTATACAAACAATGGAAATGATAAGCCATTAATGTACATTTTCTTCGTGTTTATGAATCATGCCAAAACGAGATCAAATTGTAACAAAGTGTAATTTGGAAGAGACACGTTGGTAAATGGTAAATGAAATGATGGTATGTGTAAATGGTAATGAATATACACCCCCCTCCCAACTAAAGATGCGTTAAGTTTATGAAAATGAGTAAGGGAATGTAACATGGAGAGGGATTTTTCCAAATTCATTTATTTTATAGAATTTAAGGAATTACATGGTTAAATACTAGAAAACAACATACCTCCACTTACCCAAAAAGTTGATGAACAATGTAATAGAAATGTGGTCGATGCTGTTGCTGAATCACGGACTGTGAAGTGAAGGAATCTGAAATGCTTGGTTCTATGAATCAAATATGAAGTCTGAAAGTGGAACTGTGGTACTCTCATATGGCTAGAAGTATGCTGCTGTAAATCGGCTGTTGGAGTCATGAAAAGTATATATAGTCTTCACCTGCTACAAAACTCGATGGTATAATTCTTACCATGCGAATAAATGTGTCGATGTTGAGCATGGAAAGAAGCCATTGGATTACTGACCATTCATGGATGTTGTTAATCAATGCGAAACAACTCACCATTGATGTCAATGAGTGCTAAGGTACCTAAGTACATCTTGCAAAGTACGAACAAATGAGTTGATTTCAAGCCACTTGCAAGATCCAATGATCAAGGGACGTTGATGTATTTTCTTGATTTCCAGTGAGAGAACTTTCCATTAAGGCATGCAAGCCTCGAGATACTCAAAATGACTCTAGTCTTTATCACAGATAAGGTGTTGAGGTTGACGGGGAAAGACTTGTTGAAAGGTGGGCCTTAAGGAATCCCACATCGGTCAACGCGAGTTGTAAAAAATGATTAGTAGGACTATAGATTAAAAGATCTCAGTAGCAACACTTTTGAGGAAAATGATAGCAAGGAGTCAGTCATGGAAAAGGAGTTGAATGGTTTTATTTATGACGGAAAAGATGAACTGCAAATAAGGAAGGGATGTATGTGACTCATAAACGTATACATGAGGAAAGTCGTGATGTGTAAGGAGATGAAAGGTAGACTCCAACATGGATGACTGATGAGTTTTGAAAGTAAATAATCATGTCATGACACAAAATGATTTTATGAAAGGTTTCTGTGTAACAACAAATGTCATGAAATGTGTGATGAAGATTAAGCTTCTCCAAGCTTTCAATGAGGCATGTTTTCTGAATTTTTTTTGTGATTGTTGAAAATCACTTAAGCATGAGATGCGAGCATATTCAAACATGAAATATGTTAGTACTAATCCTGCAATAGAATTGTGAGAGCATTGACAAAAAATTAAAATGCAAGAACTATAATATGTGCTTCACAAATCAAATTTCAAACTGAAATACACTTTTACCTACTGGTTGTGCCTCTTTAGAAAATCATTTTTATTGAAAGTTATGACTTCAAAAATCATGTTAGCATGAAAATATAAGAGCATGATTGGAACGCTTTAAGAATTGAAATATCCTTTGCAATTTTTTATTTATTATTTTCAAATTTTGACTTCAACTTTTTAATTATTTTTTATTTTTTATTTTGTTTTGTTTTGTTTGGTCACCAAAACTATGTTTTATAAAATCATTTTTAATTTATTTGTTTATTTATTTATTTTTATTTTTTATAAAAATGTTTTTTTTTATAATAATTATTATTATGTGAATCAACCTACCATTATTTTCTATGGAAAATAAAATTATGAATCAAGATTCAAATTAATATGGTAGCGATCCAATCTATCGAGCTAAAGGGTGGAAACAGTAATAACGACAAGAATATAATTTGAGCTCTACAGTCGGGGTTCCTTAGAATGAAATCAATCAAAGTTCATCATCACAAATCATATATAATATCCAAGAACCCACACTTGATTTCCTCCTTCAAATAGAGTTTTCAAATAGAGTTCACGGCTATTCCAAAGCCAAGAAATAAACATATCTTTGACACGGAAAAAAAATATAAATAGACGCAATAGGTGTAACCATGTATTGGATTTATACACATTGAAAATAAACTATAGATCTAGATACAATATACATGGATTTAAATAGTTTAAGCAAGACTATAATAATAACATTTTCTTTTAAAATCTGAAGTACTATATTTTCAATATGCATAATTTTTAAAAAGATAAATCATACCATTTACAAAGAAATATATATAGTTATAGTGATGTATAACTATCACTGAGCTAAATAGAGTTCACGGCTATTTCCGTACCTGCTCACTGAGCTAACTAACAGAGGAACCAGCTCAGTGATAAGACGAATACCCCTTTCCAGTCTCGATGCCCTGCCAAACCTGCTAAGTGCTTGCCCCACCTTATGCTTAAACTCATGCTTAACTATTTTTTTGTTTCAGGAAACAAACGGAGTTTCCTCACTGTAGATGTCGAGTGAGGCAGACTTACTCCCTCGTGGATTTCTTGCGAGCATCAATCTGAAGGAAAAAACCAAGAATAGGACTCCATTAAATCAACTCATCTTTTCTGCAGGTTGGTGGCCAGAACTCAAATTCATGGTTTTGATTGGTGAGGAAAACATTTATTTATTTTCCCATCTATCATAATGAGAAAACTGTGTATTTAAAATATGCACATCTCAAATTATAGATATTGTTGTACCTATGATTGAGCACAGGTCAGTAGTGGTATTGGGAGGCGGAGAAAGATCAAAACGAAATCAATTGATAGGATAATTCGCGAATCGAGGGGTAAAAGTTAGCACAACAGAGGAATATGAATGCAAAGAAGGGAAATGAGGGCTCATATTTCTAGTGCATCATGGAAACGAGATCAATATTTAGAGAGAAGCTTCTTGAAAAAAAATAGTCGGCCTTGATAAACACTATGATGGAGTTCAGATGCAAGTTGTTGGTTCCACAGCTACAGAAAGTGTCCCATTACTAATGCTGATGCTGGAACATTCAAACAGAGTGAACCAAAAAACGTATACACAGCTTATTTTCAATAAATTGAACAATCGTTAAACGGTCATAGACAGATTGTAAATGATTCCCAGATCTCGCAAGGATGGGCAATGGCACAATCCTATAATTCAAGTGCCCAGGAATATCAGAATGCTCCACGTAGATACAATAATGAATGGATCGACGATCTGATATCTGGATGGCAGTGGTATGTTGGGGTGGAATAATCTATTTAAAATCCTCTACCTCTCTAAGAGACCGAATGATAAAATCTCTGGCAGTTCGTGGAGAAGGTGTCTACCGACCTATGATCGGGTATATGGATAAGATCATTGATGCAAGTTGTTGCACAAATATTGGGATCGTCATATCAATGATGAGATCTAACCCATCTATTAAGAAAAGAGTGGAACCATTATTTTCGATGCCTATCATCAAAGTCGCCAGCTCGATACAATCAAAGAAGGCCAACTATCATTTCACAACAACTTTTGAATGAATATAAGGTACCAGAATAAGCCCCAAGGGTTAGCTCAATTGGTAAGACATGCGCACACTCTCTCGGTTCGAGGGAGGTCATGGGTTCGAGCCTTGAGTCCTCTGGGGTTAGGCCTTCTGCTAGGATGGCCAGCGGTTTACCACCTCTACCATCCACTAATGTGGGGAAGTATTGCTGGGTTTCCAGTGGATCTTTCCATCTGAAAAAATAAGGTACGAGAATAAGTGGAAGATTTGGAAAATATTGAATGTTTGGTTGATAGTTTGCGATGGGAATAAAACATGATTTTAAGGGATTTCAGAGACCATAAAAAATGGAGGATAAAAAGGCAAAAACAAGAGAAAATTCCTAGATCAACTCAAGTCTAAGCGACCATTGGGATAACAATTCGGGTAAAAAGGAGCAGGAATTCAGTTTCATAAGAGATAGACGCTAGTTCACAAAGAATGAACATGATTCGGGCATCGATATTCTTCTGTATTCAATGAACTGACTGAGAATTTAGGCTGTTTTTCTTATGCTTTTAGGTTGAGTTGCAACAAACTCACCCCAATAATTTATTCGCGGGCCCTCAAGAAAAATGGTTGTGTTTGACATGATTTTCTTGTTTCATTTCTTTCTCCAAAAAACATTTCCAAGTCAACCACCATTTTCGAATTATTTTTATTTTTATTTTTTAAACCCTAGAATTGTGATGCGTGTTGACATTCTTGAAGTTTAATGATCTTTGATGTTTGTAAATCAAAACTGTTTAGTATCGATGACAGCAATGAAATTACAGAGTCCAAAATGCTCCGCAGCGTTCTGTTCCATATTCCCTTGTCGATTATCATTTAATTATTCATTGCAGGTTCTATAAGTGCAATTCAATCGAGAGAGATGACGTTATGGAAATTTATTCGCAATCGTTCATGTTTTATTGTTTTCAGTTCAAGGGCCGAGACATGGTGAAAATTTATTTATGATTTTTTTTTAATTTCTATTTTATTGTTTTTGTTTTGTTGCAGGTTTTAATTCAAGGTCGAAGGATGAAGTTGGCTATGGTGTTTCTACGACTTGAACCATACATGAACCGGCCTGACAAAAACTATGGTATCCAGAATCTAAATGGAATTCAAAGGGTCTGTTACCACCTAAGTTGTACTTAGTGGTTGTTATCAAGTGAGCCTCGTGAACCGGATAGGGTTGACTTGTTCAGACTTCAAAAATACCTTTGGAAGTACTTCTGGGAAGTGCTTGTTGTATCATATCACATGTTCATACCCCATGAGGGAATTGTAATAAATGTTCTAGCATGACAGTGTCTGTAAAAGACTCGGTCTCTTAGAATTTATTTGTCAATCCGATCAGCCGAGGGTGTTTTTCCTCTTGGTTATTATTGGTTGTTGAATAAACGACTAATAATTTCTGAGTTTTTCAATCCATACCTCCAAAGTTGGGGTGGTCGGCTTGGCATTTAGGCCTATTGAGGTTATTAGAGTCTATGTGTCAATGTATAAGCATGATGGACATCATTTTTGAGTCATCTCAACATGTCTAAGTCCCCCTAGGTGTTTTTCAAATTTTCAATTTTTTAGTGTTTTGAGTGTCTTTTATTAAAATTTAATTTTTCCAAAACTTAGGCTATTTTTTAATAGTTTAATTGGAAAAATTGATTTTGTAATAAAAGTGGGCCAAATAATCGGTTTCAGTCATGTAGGTGCTCATTTTCAAGCTAAGAGCACCATGTAAACCCATGGACCCACTATTTCCTAGTTTTGAGTGATTTTCCATCACTGAGGTCAGAAAGCCCCAAAAATCAATTATTGATTATTTTAATTAATAAATTGATGAATAATGGAGCAAATCCAAAATCAATAAATCAGTGGATTCTCAGGCGATTTGATTGAAATCAGTCAGATCTGAAGCAGATTGACTGGATCTGACAAATCCTTGACTGAAGCAGGTGATCAAATCAGATCCAGAGTTGATATTGAGCATCCTTTATAGGGAATTTCGCCCTTCCTCTCTCCTCAACACGTTTTGGCTCATCTCGATGAGTTTTGGGCCGATATGTCAGTGTATGGGTTGATGTGTCAGCGAGATCAGGCCCCCAGTTGACAAGTAGGCTCAGTCCAGCTTCAGTTGTGCATTGATGAACTCTCCATCAGTTGATTTCACTTGATTCCATGAGGAATTGCGCCCCCCCGGGCTAGATGGCCTGCAAATTGTATATATCCTGCTTGAGGCTCCCTCTTCCAAGCTAGTTAGAGCTGGACTGAAGGGCTTGCCATTGTAACTGTGTACTGATTTTCATTTGTTGAAATAAAGAGAAGCTTTGGAGGCTCAATTGTGGAGTATCTTTCATGTGTGGATTGCCATTGTCTTGCTGCATTCGAGGTGAAACTACTATTTTTCCATTTTTTTGCACTTAATTATTGTCTTCCTGAATGGTTTCTGAAATCATAAGGATAGATCATTGTAAGTAAGCTTACTTACTTTCTATTTGCTGCATATGTTTGAATGAGTTAATACCTGTATGTTAAATAAGGTTATTTGCATACTGTATCATCCATTTCTCATATGTATCTTCAGATCTGATAGTTCTGTCTGCAGGAGTTGTGTTGTAGCTTACAGGTTTGCCTTGGCTGGAAGATCTATGGTTCAGGTTTGATTCCATTGATTTCTAGTAGATATTGCTAATATCGTGCCCCTCGGTGCTTCTCTACCAAGTTCCCTGAGCAGATCTGCTTCAATAACAAGCACCTTTCTTTCCCTTTCTCTCCTTTAAAAATTATTACACTTTCCTCAAACTGATTACTTTAAAGGATTCTTATTAATCTGATCTATCTCATCAGGAAAAACACACATAGATATAATTAGCAAGATCCCTTCCAATTTCTAGATCTTAGCTTCATTTTGCATATAAAGTTCAATCTCAAAAGATCTAGTCTAAAGTACCTTACTTTCGCAAGTAATTTAGTGAAAATTCATAGCTTGTTGTTAAGGTAGTTTCATTTGCTGTTCAATAAGTTTAATATTCTGCAATATCAGTGCATTTAAAATGGCTGCATAAAAAGCAAGCCAAGATCCCAAGGAAAGCTTGCTTTCCTTGGTTCATTTTTCGTCGGTTTAGTTAGTTTAATTTCATTATTTTTTGAGATAAAGTAGGCTGACCCAAAGGTACTCTTAAAGTGATTTTGGGCATTTGTTATTCTAAAACGCTCGCTGTCCTTTAGCAGGTCTGATAGAGAAGAAAGGAAGCTGCTGTCCAAAGTGGCTTTTGGAGAGCTCAAATCCCCCCAGGGGTCTCTCTTTTGTCACAAAATTAGTAAAATTTTTGTATAACTGTAAGATCTTGGTTTCAGCCTATATAAGAACCAAGAAAGCACTAATTTATCAGTGCTTTGATATTGTAACTGCTGTAGTAAAATCATTCTTTGAATAGGATCTTTCGAGCCCATTCCCCATCCCCCTTAGGGGGATTCACGTCGGTGCCATTTTTGTCATTTTCTACTTATTTATTTTTCACTAGAATTGATCTGATTTGCACGGTAGGATACTTGATCTTGTTGTTAATTCCATACTCCATATCTTACATTTCAAAGTAATCATAATACTTACCCCACGATTTCCCGAGTGACCCGAAAGGGGAAAGAGATTCGTGGTAGGATTAATTAAGAAACTAGAATTGTGTAGTTGTTTTATTTTTTCATCACTTGTTTATTGGCAATTATAAAATTAACCCCTCCTCGATTCCCCGATTGAGATCCACTTGGGTCGAAAGAGGTTCTTGGAGGCTTTTCTTTTAAACAAGAACATCCACTTTAAAACTTATTAAAATTTACAAGACTCTAGTGTGTATGCTCTGCACTTGACTGCAGTTCGTCCGATCACTCAAGATGTATCAAAATCACTTGGGCGACTAGCATAATTAGGACTCACTCTCCCCAACTGACAAACCATCAGGTGAAAATCCAACACCTCGATCAAACCTTTACGGTGGCAAAATACCCAAAGGAAGCGGGAACTTCTAAAAAGTGACCTCGGGGCGCCGATCTCTGTCACACCCTAACAGGTGCGTTACGAACAATAACCCCAGAGACTCCATTTCAGCCCACATATTCCTTGCGGGTAGATGTGACGGTTTTGTTTTGGACATACTCCAAGTACTCTCGGGTATATGCGGAGTCCCCCTTTAGCCTAATTTAATCAATTCATACTTCAATTTTAACTTAAAACATACCAAGATGCAATCGCAAAACATTCACTCCAAGCACATGCAAGCACATTGATCTTATTGATTTGACTCCATTTTAAGGCACTGGTCATTTTTGTTTCATATATATATATATATATTGTGGATCAGCTTTGTGCTTTCGTGTGTTTATCTTCGTATCTTGTCATTTTTAATTGTTTATAGTTAAAATCTTCAACCTCCTAAGTAACTGATTCAGTTTAACATCACCACACTAAGAAACCATCCGTAGTAACTTAATAGGGTCTACCCCCCTCGGCTCCGTTAGGAGTTGAGCCTAAACGGAGGAGTCAAGAACAAGGTGACAGCCTTGACTCGAGACTTGCCCCCAAGGACACACCGAGTGGCTTGAAGATTTCTGCCACGTGACCCAGGTGTGTGAAAGGAGGCAACATGGTCTTTGCACAGTCAAATGCGGGACACAGTTTAAGCGTGGAATTCTTTTTTGTGAAGATATGTGTTTTGATTTTTTCTTAATTTGCAAACTAATAAATTTATTCTTAATTTAAAAATAAAATTTAAAATAAACAAAATTAGCAATGGAAATTCAAAGACAAAGTTGAAGTGTTAGTCTCTTTTTTCAGATACATCCTACTTTCTGATCCTCTAGATCACACTAAGCCCGAAGGAGAGCATACTTATAAAAAAACTAAAACAAAATTGAAAATAACATCCTACCAAAGCTATGCTAAATGGAAATTACAAATTATGTAAGTGTAATCAAAACGCCGGTGTAACCATCCATGCAATAGTAGTAAAAAGATATTCACACATGATTTTGAAATTCGAGACCTAAAATGTACAAAAGTGTGAGAAATTAGCCATAGTAAATGCAATACATGGAAACAAGGAAGAACTGATTGGAACCATACTTAGATAGGACTTTGATATGCTTGGTTTGCTTCCTTATGTAAATTAAATTGCATCTCCTCTTCTTCCTCCTTGATCTCAAGTTGAACTAATTTCTCCTCATGAGATATAGGTGTCTCATGGACTTTCAGTTCTTCTTTCACATATGGAGATATGGATAAGTTTTTTACTCCTATCAAAATATGTTCCCCAGATGCTGCTAGGATTCGAAAAAGTTGTTCCACACTTATGTGCATCATTAAACCCATGTTGTTGATATTCTTGTATTTCCATATAAATAATAGAAAATATGGCTCTTAGAGGACTATAATGAATTTGAAATATAAACCTAAAACTATAATAATAAAAATAATGGAAAAAATGAAATCACTCTTTGAAGAAATGAAAAATAACAATCTTAAACAAAAAGAAACCAACATAGAAATCAAGAGAAATCAAAACTAGTGTATAATGAAAGCAACCCAAACATTTAGCATTAAAATGTCAAACAAATGCAAAATATTAAACTAAATGAAAAACACACTTGCATAAAAACAAACTTACATAAAAGAAATATTCTTGTAGAAAATAAAAATTCTTTTGCAGAAATTAAACAAGCTTACATGGAAAGTAAATCACACTTTGTGAATAGGAAAAACATATTTACATGCAAATGGAACAACAAGGATTTGGGAAGACCTACCAAAGTGGATGTGACAGGATGTTACACCACATAAATTCTGTAGTGAAGGTGTCCTTGCATCTTATCGTTTCACCTACCCCTTGTTGTGTAAGATAAAAAGAAAACTATTTACCGATCTAAAATATGATACCCTTTTAGCACCTCCCCGGAAACGAGGCCAAAAATGTTGAACGAAATGTATGATATTAATTTTGACATAAATGATCAATCAGGGAATATTGTAAACTTAGAGGCACAAGCAAAATATATGCAAGATCACAGTGACACTAACCTATTCTAATGCTTGAAAAGGAAAACACACTTATACGACTGAAATTGAAAACATGTGACTAAATCTAAGAAAACAGATGTCAATTATTTTGAACCTAGTTTATGAAAGAAGGAAATTGCATGCAAGTAAATTTAAATCTAGGAGAGCATAAAGTTGCATAAAACAAAATTAACTAAAAACATGAAATCCATTAACATTTCAAAATGATGAATCTATTATAGAGAAATTAAAATACTCTAAAACATCAATCCTATTACAAAATGATGATATCCATGACTAACTCTCAAAAAGACTTTACATAAATTATTTCTACTTCCACACCACTAAAGAGGCCTCCTCCCAAATGAGGAAAGGACCCTTTTATTAATACATGAATGCTTTGGATAAGAAGATAAAAAATTCATAATTACAAGTCCGCTTTTCTCTCAACCTATCCCTTCAAATCCTCCATAATATCTTGGATAATATATTCTATCTCCATGATCTTCTCCTTTGAGCATGCTTAAATAATGATCCCAAATCTTCTTCAAATCTTGAAGATGAAACTCGAATTTGAGGCCCTGTAGTGATTTTTTACTTTGTTAAAGTCTTCAAATAAGCCTAAAAACATCATAAAACTCACCCAACTTTGAGACATAATGAAAATATATTAATTTTCTTAATATTTAACCACAAATTCTCTCAAAATAATTTTAAAAAAACTAGTTTGTATTATACAAGGTAACCCATATTTATTTATGAAAATGGCATAGGGAATGGTTAATGGAGTGTTGAATAGGGATGAGTGTGAGGAATAGTGAAAGGAAAATAGGATGAAAATATGACATTTTGGAAACCAAACAATAGATAGGAAGCAGTGTGGCGACGTCCACAAGGACATGATAAGGTCAAATTGGGCAGTTAATGCAATGGTTAAACCCATTAAGTGGTGGCGTCGTTGGACAAGACATGCATTAATGGAGGATTCGACCATTAGATCGGGAGGATCGACGAAAGATTTGGGTGATGAATTATAGATTCGGTTGTGATGATTAGAAAATATTTCACACAGGTTATTCTGCGCTATAAGAATTGGCGGGGTGTGGATTGGAGGCACAATTGTAATTATTGAGATGCAGAGTTGAGTGAGATTGTAGACACAAGTTGAGAGTTTCATGAGCAATTGTGGGTAATGCAAAGTGCACCAATGCCGCAAGATATTTCGATTGGGATTATGAGGGATTCACCAGTAATTGGCGTACCAATTGAAGAATAGGAGACCAACATGTCGGTGGGCTCATCACCAATTATATGCAAGAAGAGGGGGGAAATCGACCCAGGTCACCAAAGTAGAAGAAGAAGAACACGTGAGCTTCGGCTAGGGAAGAAGCAGAAGTTGCAGCACAGGCAGGGCCATCGATGACTGTAGCTAAGGAATCCACAATGAGGACTGGGGTGATCATTGTTGAAATCCCTAGCTTTGTTCCACCGTGCAATCCTGGCACAAAGCCACAGAAGTTGAAAAAGAATTAGAAGTATCCAATTCGGATGTCGAAGCTACCGATGGGGATGAAGTGCACTTTCAACATTATGTCATGCTTAACAAGGATGAAATATGAATACCATGATCTCCTAGCATATACTAAGTTCAAAGCATATCCATTCAAGGAAAATACTGGGTCAGAGAGCAATCCAATGGTGTGCACCCCACAACAGTGGGCGGTGGGATTGCAGTAGTCGGGGATTTTAGGTCTCATCCATATACCACACTTTGGTAGGTTGGTGGAAGCCAATGCATGTGCCAAACAGTTGTTGGCATGTTTCCATGGTGGTTATATGTGGCTGGAACTACCAGTTCAGTCATTATCGAATTGATATTTTATATTACGAGATTACCCATGTAGGGACCCGACCCATCGTAGTACTTCCATGAAAAATATAATCATAAGTGTTGGGATGCCAAGCTAAAGAATAAGTATGTATTGGATCGCAACAAATGAGAATATGTCACAGATACAATCAATGATAAGGATGTTCTATTTGCAGCAAATATTGTGACCATCAAGGTGGTGCGAAAGAATCATCCAAATCAGTGTACTGCAGGGGTAATCACATGTGCAGAGTTGTGTGTTGAAGGCGTGAAGATGAATTCGTCTTTATTTATAATAATTTAGTTGAATGAAGTTGCCATGGTATTTCAGGAGGGGAAGTGAACATTTACTTACAGTTGGCTGATAATTTTGATTTCCTTGGTCGCGGGGATGGAGCTCGAGGATTATCACAGCATGGATATTGTAGTCGACCAAATTTTCAAGGGAGAGAGGTATCAAAACTTGTGGTATCTCAGCCAACATAAAAGATTGAAGGATTTCACAATACATTTTTGGCTATATTGGGATGCGCTGCAAGTCACAACCATGAAGATATTGCGGTTATCTGAAGAAGAGGTGGTAAAATACAGACAGGTCATGAGATTTTCAATGGGCCTGCATGCAATCCATGTGCAAGTAGGAAGGGACCTAGAAAAGCAGTGGTTAGCCACTAAGTATAAGTTGAAAGTTAAAGATATGGACACAATAGTGGCCGATTGTACTACGGGGTGGAGGGAGCCGGTGAGTGTGGAAGAAGTATCAGATGTTTCAACAGGTCCTCTACCCGGCACTCTGATGGATAAAGCACCAGTGCATGGAATCGATAAAGAGTCGTGGGAATCATCGTCAAGGAATCTAAAAAATTCAGAAATGGAGTGACAATGCAAGGATATAAGAACAAAGCAAAGACAAGAACGAGGCGAAGAAATAAGTACAATGTCGATGGTAGATGAACAAGTGAACCGCATCATTGTGGCAATCACAATGACAACAAATGCAAGTGAGACTCAAACGAGGCTGCAGTCGACTGAGGGATTTTCAGAGGTAAAGTCAAAACTGCAATCTTTAATTAATGCAATGTTGGATAGGATGCATGAAACCAACTTTTTGTAGAGAACAAGTGAGATCAATACAGGGAAGCAGGTTAGGATCGTGTTGATTCCACAACGTGCATTAAGAACTAAGAGTGAGGATGTAGATGCCTCTCTACAATGGTTTGAAACAAGCGCACTGGATGTGATTGAGTTATCACCGCACACATTGTTGCAGATAGAAAAGTTGGAAACTTAGAAGCTGGTTGATCGTGACAAGATCATCGACGATCACCTATTATAATTGCAAGAGAGAGAAGCAGTAGCGCGATAGGAGATTGAGAACTTGAAGAAGGCGCAGGACATGCTAATCGTTGAGAAGGTGCATCTATGGGACGATAGACCACTGTTAGAGAAGGAAGTTTCTCTCTCCTATCAAGAAGTCCCTGAGATAGAAGAAGACATGAACACAGAATCCAAAGCGTAGAATCTTGGGAAGATCATCGTGGACTTCAAAAGGGACCTAGAAGACTTGTAGGCGCTAATGAACTCGGGAACACCTCCAGAGAAATTTTCCAAGCGCAAGGGTACCATTAAAGATGCAAAGAAGTGGATTTTGGAGAGTAAAAAATATTCCAAGGTGATTACATATGCCCCATACATTTTTGGGGTAATGTGGTCCAGGATGAGTAGTTGGACCAGCTAAACACAACTGCGAGAAGCATAAACATAGTTGGATGCACTGTGGACATCACTCAGAGCGATGCCCTTGGTTGTACAAGTCATGAAGGAGATGGAGTTAAAGGATTTGCAATAGAAAGTAACCAAGGAGCAGGAGCATCACCAATGATGCACAAATCAGCTTAAGGAGTTCTAGGATTTGGTGAGAAGCTATCATTGAAAGTTGTAACTGCACTTCAAGCGATGCAGAAAATTCGAAGAGAGGTGACTGCGAAGATTGTTGAACACCCACTTCAACAAGATGTCGCAACCTGCATGGATATTAGTGATAAGATGAAGGAGAAAGTATAATAATTCAAGCAACAATATGAGGACGTCAAGATCAAAATAAATGACTATACTATTTCTAGTTGACGTGGCTCAAGGGAGAGCCACAAGATTGTGTTGGGGGGATTTTGGTAGGCGGTTTTGATAAAGATAAGATGCATAGCACCAAGGGTGATGCACAAGATCAAAGATGATGCACAATACTAAGGATGGTGCCCAATGTGGAAAAGTCAACAAAGAGTCATCTTGGTCATGATTTTGTAGGAATTGGTCATAGTTTTGTAGTTTTGGGCCAAGCTAGTTAGGAAGTTAATCAAAGTGGACCATTTTGTAAAAGGTGCAAGATTATAATTATAGATAGGAATGTAATGTTGAGGGATATGGTGCTTATGCAATCTTATGATTATGGTCGGATCCACTGATATGCTTAGTCAGTCAAGAGATGAATGCTGAATTGTGCTCTATGGAAGAGTGATCTATGTTTTGTTGCAATTGTGAAGATGTTTTCTGAAAACCTGTTTTGATGAGAAGGAATGTGTTGGCAGGGGTATTGGGTAAGTGATTTGTGCAGCACCATGGAGACTACGCAAGCTCACCCGACACCGCGCAAGACCAAATTAGCGCGACCGATGGAGGAATAATCATTTTTGGAATTTCTTATGCAAATTTGTATCGTTTGACCACATTTTGTGGATATAGGTCATTAGTTTGTTAAAAATTAGTTAGAAGTGGACCTTGGATGTAAAGGTGCAAGCCTATATATAGAGTTAGAATTGTAATTATAGATAATCAAATCATTGGGTGGTATCATAGAGGTGAAAGATCAATCGATCAATCCATTTTTGTGATCTGATTATGATCTTGTCGCTTCATTTTTGTTCTTGAGCAGTTTTGGCTCTATCTATGTCGATCAGTTCTTGAATATTGGGTTGTGATTAGTCTCCTACTGTGTAGATGTACTGTATGATTTGGATCTATTGCGCAGAAGTGATATGATATGATGGATGTTTCCCTAAATTGATCTTATCTCTTATTTATTTTATGTCTTTATGTGCTGTGACGTCAATGATGGATGTTTACTGAATCTGTTGTATGAATGAATGAAACTATTGTGATGAATAAGTGAATGATGCAATATGTTACTGATCTACTAGTTATGCTGATATATTTGTGATGAATGTTGCGATTCTGATTAACTATATCTGAACTATCTAATGATTATGTTGTTGAGTCATTGATGCCCTGCCCTCCCTTCTTACTGCCAGAAACTCGGTTCCTATAGCTCTCCCTCGACATCTTGGGTGAGACTTCATCTGCACTGCGGGTGATATCGAGCAGGGTCAAACCTTTCTAGGCCAATGCTGAAGGACATCACACTCGCTGGGCATCGATGGAGTGAGAACCCCTATCAACGAGGTTTTGTTGGTGGGTTTTCACCAACAAATGGTTCCATTTCCAGGACCTTGTTGCAAATGAAGGGAGGATATGTTGTGGCATCCAACTAAACTGGATATCGAATATTGGTTTGACCTAAAGCTAAGAGATTTTACTGAAGTAGAGAATCTGAATCTGAATTTATCGACAAATGATTGAATGGCCAGATATATCCATGATGGTGCACACGAATGGTTCTTCTATGAATTTCCTATCATATTGTATGAGTGGCTAGCAAGATTCACTTATCAGAAGAACAACCATCAAGGAGGCGAGCCGATATCCTGGACCCCTGAACTGATCCAGGAATTGCGAGAAACCAAAAACAAAGCATCGCGAGCTGTCAATGTATGGATGGATAGTATTCCAGAAGGATACATCACTAAGTTTGTGGTTGATACAAATAAGTCATACAGTGAAGAAGAAAGAGAGTTCCTCAACGGACCACGAGGCAGGTTCTCTCTATCTCTAAAATTATCTATTAAGATGCTTATGTGCGAGAAGGGTATTATAAAAATGCATCGCGAGTAGTGTGGAGGTAGTGGACACTATGACAAAATGAGGGAGGAAAATGGAAAGATAAGGGGTATATGGGTATGAATTCTGATGAGACAGTGAGGGTCACTAATGAAACAAGTTGTTGTACAAGGGGAGGAGCAAGGTTTTGACAAGAGAAGAGGCAGAGGATGGGGGAAGGTCCTACTGCGATCGAGACGCAAGGCCACGAAGAACAACCACACGGGATGAAGTGACCCTATAGTGATGACAAGGATGACCAGACCCAAGCTACGCCTAGGTTAGTAGTAAGATCAAACCCTAGCAGTCACGTGTCCACACCTCCGCGCACTTCTCCACCAAGAAGTAGAAAAGTGCATTCTACGTTGACTTGTCTGACATGTCAGCAGCAGTCTAGTAGTAGAACACCATTTGGAGGAAGAAGGCCTAGAATGGTGGGCAATGACATGAAGCTAGCAATATTCCATGGAAATGGGACTGATGACCCAGAGCAGTACTAGTTCTTATGCGAAGCAGTCTGGACTACCAGACAGATTGTGGATGATGGTATAAAGAAAATCTAGATGGTGACCACCCTTAGGGGTTGTGTGCTTGACTGGTACATGAGATTCATGCAGGTTCCGCAAGGGACCGCAGAAAAAACACCAAATGAGATATGGTAGGGGCTATTCGAGGAATTTAAGAAACCCAAATCTCAGGCCCAGTATATTACAGAAATTAAGGAGATCAAGCAGTTTCCAAATGAAACTGTTTGGTATTTTGATCAATGGTTTAAGACATTGATGACCCGAGTTAGCTTCAAAATGAGCGAAGTTTAGCATATGGATTGGCTCATCGTTGCACTGGTATCACACATTAGACAACTGTTAATGTAGAAAAATATTGCAACACAGAGCAAGGCTCTGGAAATGACGATGAAGTTAGAAGCTTCTCATATTGGGGAGACTGCAGTCAACATGAACTAGATTCAAGCACAGCTAGTAAATTTGACACTCCAGCTACAAGATATCAAGAAGGTAAAAGAAGAAAATGATGACCTTTGGTGCACATGGTGTCATGTGGAAAGACACATCAAGGACACATGTCCGACTTTTTGAAATTATTTTCTCTTACGAGCACCAAACCCCTTGATTTATGCTAGTGTGCCATGGTGTCGCATATGTCAGGTCTATGGGAATCGACATGAAAACTATAGCTAGATGCAGAAGATGGTTACGAAGGCAGAAAGTTTGTATTTCTCCTTTTGTCCCTCAGTGGGGCACAAGGATAAGGAACGCTGATCTTATGACTTGTTGCAAGAGAAAAAATATGATTCATACTTTGTGAAGGGTGAGGACCCCCGCATGATCCAGCAGTCATAGCCTCAGACGCATATGGCGCAATTGATGTCCTAGGCGCAGTATACACCACCTCCACAAATGCAGTTTATTTTGTCATAGTCACAGCCACAGTTTGCACCATAGTCACAGTTTGCATCATGATCACAGTATAATCAATTTCTAGTCGCTCAGATTCAACCACATTATGTTCAAGCATTACACTACATTTAGCAGTAATCAAATTCCCCCACAGAAGCTATCCCAACCACAATATCAGCAAGCAACTCAACCACAGTACCAGTGGCAAGGAGGATTCCAAGGAAGATTTAGGGGACGAGGAGGAGGCTTTAGATGAGGGGGAGGATGAGGTTGAAAATCAATCCAGTGTTACACCTATGGATTATTTGGGCACTACCAGAGGGAGTGTCTTCATGTGTAGTGAAAATATTATGCAGTAAGTGAGCATAATGTTGAAAATTTTCCTCAGTTGATTGTGAAGTGGCAGGCCGAAAACATCCCTCAGTTGCAGAACCAACAGTTGTTGCAGAATCAGACTCAGATCCTGCTACAGACTTAAAATAATCCTATGAACCCACCACCGAATAAAAACCCACCCTTGAACCAAGATCAGAACTAGAATCAAGGACCAACGGTTGCGACGTTTCTAGCAAAACCCAGAACCTAGGTTGTCGATGTTGCTGTCGTCACTCGTGCAGGTGCGACGACTGGAGAAGATATAACCTATCAACAAGTTTGGTTTGCTGGGAAGAAAAATGAAGCATTTGATATTATGAAAGAGAAAGATACCTTCTTTCATGCTAAGCATGCAATCAGGAGAAATCTGGGTAAGTCACCTATTGTTGAAATGCCATCTGCTTTTGATGCTTCTGTAGAGGTAGGACTATTGCGACAACATGGTACCTTGCAACAGTTTTTTGAGAGTTGTCTATGGCTAGCTAAATATCCCAAGGCTCTCATTGAGATTGGGAATTTTTTATACCACGAGAACAAGATGCTGAAGGATTATGTAGTGAATTTACTCTAGAAGAGAAATATAGGTAAAGAGATGAGAATGAACATCCAGATCGAGGATTATGAAGTCGATTCAGTTATTCTGGATCTCGGGTCGGATGTGAATATTTTGACCAATTAGACTTGGTAGCTGATGGGAAATCCAACATTATGATGGTCCCCTGTGCAACTGTGACTAGCAAATCAAGCCAAAGTTCATCCTATTAGCCATGTCTCCAACCTGGTTGTTGATGTCGAAGGTATGAATACATATGTCGATTTTGATGTTATTGAAGTAGTTGACGGTGGAGGATCTTATCCCGCGTTATTGAGGATTGGATGGGCCAATGATATAATTGTAGTTATCAATTTTAAGAAGTGGGTTATGACATTTGAAAACCAATATATCTGGGTCATTGCTCCCATGGACCCTCAGGAAGGACATCGGTATATTGAACCTGTTAAGGATGAGGTTAGTAGAGGATAGGATCACACCTACAATATCTCTGAATACTATATCCACCCTACCCTCGATGGAGAACTTGGATGGTGCATCGCTAGCTCTATGTCCTCTGATTCTGATGATGTTTTAGAAAATTGGAAAAATCGGTTGCATGAGGTGTCTTTTAGAAAGTGTGGAATGGTCACGCAATCCCTACATCACGTTGCAACCGAGATTATCGAGTTGCTGATCTAAGAGGGGATACCGGAGTTGTCTAGATTCCTCAAATAGTTTGAAGAGAAAGTGTTTTAACCACAGAGGTTGTTGGCGTAGGAAGAAGCATTGAAGGCCACCCTAGCATGTTAGTGAGTGACTCACAAGAAGAGAATCCATGAATGGGCACAGTGTTGACGATTGATGATGGTGGGCTTCGATGATTTAGATATCTATCAGACTGGGAGATATGATGGGAAGAATGACCCTACCGGTCATTTAATGGAATGTCAGGCCTTGTGGGCACCATGACCCAAGGATGAGTGGGTTGATGCTTTTGTTCATACTTTGGACAAGATGCCTAGATCCTGGTATGTAGCAGCAGAACTGCGTAGAACCATAACTACCTGGGAGGAGCTGTCGGTTTGCTTTGCATAGAATTTTAGTTTCTGGGATACTAACCTTGAGGCCCACAATGCACTCCAACTCATCTGTGATGTAGTACTAAAGTTTGTACCAGCTTCATACCCTGTAGATCCACATGCACAACATCAGATGCAATCCATGATGACATGTTACAATCTATCTGGTGAACCTGAAGATGATGATGACATGTGGAATGTCAATATTCTGGAATCAGAAGGAAGTCGTGATGTTGCAGCACCAGACATACCAACTGACCCCATGAGTCAACCGGTGAAGATCAGAAAGATTAACATTGGGACAAAAGAGAACCCGAAGTTTGCTAATATTGGGGACTATTGGGACAATGAAACAATGGCATAGATCATAGATCTGCTACATGAGTTCCAGGATCTCTTTCCGACACAGTTCTCAGAAATGAAAGGGATATTAGGGGATCTAGGGGAGATAAAAATCCCGTTGAAACCAGATATGAAACCTGTGCGACAGAGACCGTATCGACTGAACCCGCAATAAAAAGAACGTGTCAAGGCTAAGCTTGACTAGATGTTGGATGTTGGAATCATTGATCCCACCGAAGATTCAGAATGGATAATCCCTATGGTGGTTCGAGACAAGAAGACTAGAGAGGTTTGAATTTGTGTCGACCTGAGAAAGCTGAATGATGCATGCCTTCATGATCCTTTTCCAACTCCCTTTACAGATGAGGTCCTTGAAGGGGTAGGTGGTCAGGATATGTACTCCTTCATGGATGGATTTTCGAGGTATCACCAGATCCAAATCATAAAGGAAGATCGGCATAAGACCACATTTGTCACTGAATGGGGTTATTTTCAATATACAGTCATGCCCTTTGTATTGAAGAATGCACCGACGATATTTTCTTGGGTGGTTGTAACTATGTTCAAAGATTTCATTCAGAAGATCCTGCAGGTATACATGGATGATTGGACAGTTTATGGTCTGGATAAGGATAATTTATCAAACCTGTGATTGATGCTGGAAAGGTGTTGATGGCATAAAATTGCATTGAATTCAAAGAAGAGCATTTTTTGTGCACCATTTGGGATGCTGTTAGGAGACATAGTGTGCAAACAAGGTCTATTGGTCAACCCTGTGAAGATCGCTCTTATCCTTAGTCTACCACCAGCGACAAATGCGAAGATGCTTCGGGTGACACTGGGACACACGGGGTACTATCGCAAGTTCATCAAAGGATACGCTGCGATTACTACCACTATGGAGAATCTTTTAAAGAAGGATATTGCATTTGAGTGGAATCAAGAGTGTCAAGGAAGCTTCAACACACTGAAGATCAAGATGGCGTCAGCACCTATACTTGTATTCCCTGATTGGAACAAGGAGTTCCATGTCCATGTCAACGCCTCTTCTATTGCACTAGGGGTAGTACTTGCGCAACCAGGTGATGACGACATGGATCATCCGATCACATTTTCCAGTAGGATGTTGTCACTTTGCTAAAAGGAATTACACAACAACTAGGAGAGAGGAATTGGCTATGGTTTACGCGTTATAGAATTTTAGGCACTATCTGTTGGGAGGTCACTTCAAAATGTTCACGGACCACTCTGCTTTGCAATATCTAGTCAATAATCCTGTGTTGGGGGGGAATATCTGTCGATGGCTGCTACTTTTTCAAGAATTTGACTTTGAGATAATTGTGAAGCTAGGACAGTTGAATGCGGGCCCTAATCACCTGTCTCACATTGAGATAAGGGAAGAACCTACCAATATTGATGATGGATTACGTAATGCATAGCTGTTCCAGGTAGACATCGCAGATGACCATTATGCTCCAATCATTCAGTTCTTGGAAACTGGAGTTTCCCCAGAGGACCTGTCAACCAATCAGAAGAAGCAGTTGGCTGTGAAGGATTCGAATTTCCAGCTAATTTCTAGGAAATTATACAAACTTGGACCAGATGAAATCTTGCTACAGTGCATCTTACTGCACAAGCAAGGACCTATTCTAGCAGAAGCACATGCAGGAATCATGGGAGGCCACAATGGAGGAAGGGATATTGTGCATAAGGTGTTGTGCACTGGGTTATGATGGCCTACTTTACAGACTGATGTGATAGATTATGCACGGCGTTTTGATTTCTCTCAGCACGTCGAAAAACTATGACGATGGGATGAAATGCCACATGTGCCACGGGTAACTCTACAACCTTTTGAAAATGGGATGTGGACTTTGTGGGTCCAATTAATCCACTAGGAAAGAGGACTGGTGCATGGTACATCATTACAGCAACTGACTATCTGACAAGTTGTGTAGAGGCCGCGCCAATTAAAGATTGCATTGCCGTGACAGTAACAAAGTTCATATTCGAGAATATTGTGACACAGTTTGGATGTCCCAGGATATTGATGAGTGACGAGGGTAGATACTTTATCAATCAAAAAATGAAAGCACTAACCGAGGAGTTACAGCTGTAGCATAAGAAAAGCACACCATACCATCCATAGGCAAATGGGACTGTTGAGGCCTTAAAAAAAATATTGGAAATCGTGCTTACAAAGGTATGTAATTTTAATCGCGACGACTGGGTTTTGAAAATTCCAGTGGTACTGTGGGAATTTTGCACCACTTGTAAAAGGCTAACGAGACATACACTGTTCAAATTGGTATATGGGAAAGAGGAATTCATTCCTATGGAATACATTGTTCCTAGTCTATGTATTACTGCCACAACTGGCATGGATAATGTGGAAGCACTGGAGGGCGCATCGCCTAGTTGATCCAGCTTGAAGAGGAATTCCTTGTCGCATGTTTCCACCGACGCATCGAGAAGGATCGACAGAAGGTGTGGCATGATCGCCACATTAAGAATAAGAAATTTACAGATGGAGATTTGGTGTTGTTATATGACATTAAGTTCATGAAGCATCCAGGTAAGTTACAGATGCACTAGTTAGGCCCATATCTTGTTCATTCAATTAATTCTAGGGTGTAGTTCAATTACAGTAATTAGATGGTGAGGTGCTATCGAAACTTGTGAATGGTAGTCAATTGAAGCCCTATAGGACAGGGGTAGAAGGATGCACTATCTGAAGCAGTGCACAAAAAAAAAATTGGGCCCAGAAGGGGTGGGGAATATTTAGTTAATGGGTCAATGAGTTAGCAGAGAATAGCCAGTTAGCCATATAGAATAGTTAAGAGGGGGTCACATGATAGTAGGAGGCTACGCCCAAGGAAGAGGTATGCGATAAGGTGTTCTATCAGATGAAGGGGATACAACAAGAAAAGATGGCATGTCTGTAGGAGGCTACGAAGATAGGATCACAATATGAAAAAGGGACAGGGTTGCAAGACAGGCGGTCACCTGGGAAGAGTGGCTTGCACTATACGAAAAAATCTGTGACAATGACTGGATGTCATGTCATCACGACTGTCAAATATCACGGTATTCAAAGAATGAGATGATGGCATGGTTGACATCATCAGTTAATGATAGGAGATCTAAATTGTAGGGTGGCAGAATCGATGACGTATTTAGCACACACATGAAGGATCCCGTCATAATAATGCCTCGAGTAAGTCATGATGGTATCTGCATCAATGCTGGTGTTATAAGCTGAGGATAGGTAGTTGTCTGAAATGCATTCGGAAGTGTTGCACTGATTTAAGTTACAGAAGAGTTAGGGAGATATGTTGAAGGCAATGGTGGTCGAAGGAGCTATGCAGACCTCCCTAGATACTGGGAAACCTATGAGTGAGAATGTTGTCTCGGCTGAGATGGACAAACAAGGTACACTGGTTAGGTTGATGGAGATAGAAGTCTCTGGCAAAGTCATCCTTGGCTATGTTTCTCCCAGTCGGTCAGAGGTGCCGACTTAGGAAACCACGAGGAATCCGGATGGGACCAAAGTTCCTACCACACTTGACTAAGTCTGCAGGAATAGGAAAGCAGATCCTTCAGGCAGCGTCAAATGAGCCAGGAAGGACCATGTGGGAAGATGTGGGCTAAGCCTGAATGCAAGGAAGGACCAAATGGCCAGATGTGACCTAATCTAGGCTACACGGAAGGACCAAGTGGACAGATGCAAGGCTCTAGACTGGGATGACAGACACTTTGTGAAGGTCGATAGCAAATGGAGAATGAGGTAGCATTCGTCAAATTTGGAGCACGGTGGCCTCACCGGTTAGATATAAGTCTAAAATTTTAATTGAATTTGCTGCAGTTCACTTGAAGGAAGCAATTGTGGCAAGAACTGCAATTCAGCAATGCATATGTGACAATTTCTACTTTTTAGGATTAAGGAAGACACCATGGCCAGCTGACGTGGCTCGAGGACAATCCACAAGGCTGTGTTGGGGGCCTATCGGTAGAGGTATTGGGTAAGTGAGTTGCACAGCACCACATAGGTTGTGCAAGCTCACGTGACACTACGTAGGACCAAATCAGCGTGATCGACGAAGGAATACCCACTTTTGGAATTTCTTATGTAATTTTGTATCGTTTGACCACATTTATTGCATATAGGTCACTAGTTTGTTAGAATTTAGTTAGAAGTGGACCTTGGATGTAAAGGCGTAAGCCTATATATAGAGTTAGAATTGTAATTGTAGATAATAAAATTATTGGGTGGTATAATAGAGGTGAAAGATCAATCGATCAATCCATTTTTGTGATTTGATTGTGATCTTGTCGCTTCATTTTTGTTCTTGAGTAGTTTTTCCTATGTCTATGTCAAACAGTTCTTGAATCTTGGGTTGTGATTAGTTTCCTGCTATGGATAAATACTATACCATTTGGATCTATTGCGTAGAAGTAATATGATATAACAGATGTTGCCCTAAATTGATCATGTCTCTTATTTATTTTCCGTCTTTATGTGTTGTGACGTCAATGATGGATGTTTACTGAATCTGTTGTATGAATGAATGAAAATTCTGTAATGAATAAGTGAATGATGTGATATGTTAGTGATTTGTTAGTTATGATGATAGATCTATGATGAATGCTGCAATTCTGATTAACTATCTCTGAAGTATCTGATGATTATGCTGTTGAGTCACTTATGCCTTGCCCTCCCTTCTCACTGTCGAAAACTTGGTTCCGACAGCTCTCCCTTGACATCTCGGGTGAGACTTCATCTGCTCTGTGGGTGTTTTCAGGCAGGTTCAAACCTATATGGGCCAGTGCTTAGGGAGATCATGCTAGTTGGGCATCAACAAAGTGAGAACCCTTGCCGATGAGGCTTTGTTAACGGGTTTTCACCAATAGAATATGACATGAAGGAGGTTGATGGAAACACTGCATTTTATGTCTTTCTACTTCTCCTATGTTGAATGATAAAATTTGAATGAAATGATGCCGCAGTATATCTTTTGTTTCTGAATGATGCAATGTTTCTATCTTTTAAATCATGTTATGGTGATTGATTTGCTTGTGAGTAACTGTATTGTTGCGATATGAATATGTTGATACTATATGATGGTTAATGATATGAATCCGTGATAATAAGCCATTGTTTATATCTCTGAAGTAGTGTGGTAATAGTTATACAATATATGTGCAAGCCCTTTTTCTTACTACAGAAACATGGTTCTGACAATTCTCCCTTGAACATCTCGGGTGAGACCACATCTACTTCGCAGGTGTTGTTTGATAGGGTAAAACCTTTTTGGGCTGATGCTCAGGGAGATCGCTGAGTTAAGGGTTTTTACAGAGCATGAACCCCTTGTTGACATATCTGCATCAATAAATGCGCTCAACCAAATCCTATGGATGGATTATTTATGATTACTATGCATAGTTATATCATGACACACTTCTTCCTTTGCAAATAGTATAGAAATAAGACCGGTGCAGCATGGATAAATTCAACTTATAACAGAGTGAATGATATATTTAAACTCATTCATAAGAAAATACATAATCATTCATTCACATCAACATATACACATACAACTTAGATACATTCATCATCCACACATATAACACATAAGATAACATTGAAACCCATCCAGGAAAAAAAACAAAGGTGAGAAATATATGGAACCTTTGGTCTATGCACTAAGTTGTAGAATTTGTTCTAGATCTTTCTTGCTTATATATATAGACTTCTCTCTCCTCTCATGCTCTCTTATCTTCTGTCATTGGTCTTCATTTTCTTAACTCTACTACTAATCTGCACATAGCCTGGATCAAATAAGTCTCTTCTACACTTCTATGCACACAGTTGCAGATTCTCGAATCAATGCACTTAGAAAAACTAAGAGAGACACTTACAATAATAAACATAACCTAAAATAGACTCCAGAGGCTGAAGAGCTAAAATGCATACAACTTGGGTTCCTCCTTTTATAGAATCTTTACATGTTGCTTTCTCAGCCTACTTTCTATACTTATCCCACAGGTTGTCTTTCCTATTCTAGGGACACATGACAGTAGTCCCTAATGACATGACTTACAAAGATACCTTCATACGTGTGACTTAAGTAGGGTATTGTCGGCCTCATATCCATAATATTTTTTACTTGTCTCTTTCTAACCGTTGTGTTTCTACATGGATTCTAACATGGATCCACTCCATCACATTCTTTCTATGTTGTGGTATTTCCTTCTATCGTGGATTTTATTCTATTGTGGCTTCTTCTTCTATCCCAGCTTCTCTTCTTAAACTACTTCTTTCCTCAACCCCTTCCTCTTTATCTTCCTCTGTCGCACCTCATTTTCCTTCTTTTCCTTCATCTTCTCTTCTTTCCTTATTTTTTTCATTTCCTCTGTTGCAACTCCATTTTATTATTTTTCCTTATCTCTTTTCATACTTAAGCATAATTCTACTTTCCCTAGGCCCAACAGTTACCAATGCTTATTTTTATAATATAGGTAGTTATCAGCTCAATGAGTAATCTTGATGTGTATTAAAGAACCATTTTGTAATGCAATGAGGGTTGGAATCTGTGAGAAAAAAGAGACCTTTTGTAAACGAAGTTTAAAAGTCAATAAAAAATTGTAGAGACTGGAAAATTTTGATCAGAGATTCTTGTATTGTTCTTATTATAGTTTGTTTTTACTTTATTTATTGTGAATGTGCTTCGTGTTATGTTTTTCCATTATGTTATCTTTCATGCTCGGATAAGTATATATTGAATCAGGATTCATATGTTTATGATATGGTTCTTTAATTTTAAGTATCCATGAATATTGTTCTCTGAAGTTAGCATTGGAATCATCTTTTGGTTCCCATATTAATGGATTGTTCATGTTTCTTCTTCACCACCAGACAATTAGCTAATTGACTATAAAATAATCATTATCCTACCTCTGTAAAGAATTATTTTGCAAAATTTGACTTGTAATATTGACTCCATACCCAATGTTAGCAACTTGTTTCATCCATCAAACATATTGAACTTGTTTCTTTGAGAGAATATATGGCCTTTGTGTATATTTATTGAGACATCCCTCTCTAGTTAGGGTTTTATAGAGAGAGAGAAATAGAAAGAGAGTGATTGCGATTTAATGGTTTAGAGAGAGAGAAGAGGTTAGGGGTTTGGAGAGAACTCGAGAGAGATTGGAAGATATTGGTTCAAAGAGAGAGAGAGAGAGAGATTGGGTGTTAGGAATATATATAAAGAGAGAGGGGGGGAGATAAATATAAGGCTAGGGGTTTAGAGAGAGAGAGAGAGAAGATGGGTTAGGTTTATAAAGAGACAGAGAGAGGGAGGGAGGGAGAGACATGTGAGGGTATCCATTTAGAGAGAGAGAGAAAAAGGTCTTAAAAAACCCACACCTTGAAAAAGGATTAAGAATGAGCCAAAGGGCTTAAAAACCCAAAAAAAGAGCCTAAATAGTTCTCCTAAGGGCTAAAGCCTCCAAAAATGGGCTAAAACCCCTAAAAGGAGCTAAAAACCCCAAAAGGAGCTAAAGATAGGGTGAAAGGGGCTATAGCCCCAATTAGGGGCTTAAAACCCTATAAAGCCCCCAAAAAGCTATAAATAGAGGGGTGGGGGTCACTCTTAAAAAACTTCTCCCTTGCATACTGTTATGCTACCCGAGTGGATGCCTTGAGACCCTTTGTCTCTCAAGCCACCCACACTCCCTCTCCTCCATCCTCCATTGAGCCATAGCTCCCCCATCCAAGAGAGGTGCTTCTCCAAGCTATGGCATGGTGGACCATTCCATCCAAAGAGAATGCATAGCTTGTTGTTTATGTCTTTGTTTTAGTTGTTTGCTTAGTTTTTCCTAACCCATCTTTTTTTGCAGGTTTGTTTCTAACATGTTTTTGCAGGTATTTTGGTTCTAACATTTATTTGCAGGTTGTTGGAGCTAAACCCTAACAGTGTTTGCAGAGGGGGTTCTTTCTTTGTTATTTAGTTCTGTTCTATTTCATTGCTATTTCGTTTCTGCTTTTATTTTCTGCATTCACCACCAGGAACCTATCATTCCTTCCTATAGACGGAAGGTAGCCATTCTTGCCCTGTAGCAAGGGAGAAATCCATGCTACAGAACTAGCGACCATACCAGGTCGATCCCATAGGATCCATGGGTTTTATTTTTGCAGTTTATTTTTATTTTCCCTAGTTTAAATTTCTGTCAAATCTAGCTTAGATCTTTGTTTTTCTGCATTTTAGTTCATAGCTGAGCCTCCTCAAGGCCAAACCGAGCCTGTTTGGCCACAATACAAGTTACTATCAGTCGTTCCAACTCAGGTTTTATTTTTTTTCATTTTTCGGGCTAGGTCACTCATATTGGGCCAAAAAGAGTGACCTAGTCATCTATTTAAGCCTAAAAAAAGTGACCTGCAAAAAAAAAAAAAATCGGCCAAGTCGCACGTATCGAGCCGACAGGTGTGACCAAGTGGACCATTCTGCCCTGAAAGGTGCGACCCCCTCCCAGAAGTCATCCCGCTTCTGTCTACACGTTTTGAGAAACCCCCTCGCCTATTTTGGGGAAAATTTGGCGACCCCGTCGCCACATTTGACCTGAAAAGTGCGATTTGTCTCTCAGATTCTGATTTTTTAAAATGAAGGACTATCAGTGCAGCTCAGTCACCTCTGTCCATCCAAACTATTTTTATTTATGATTCTGTTTCTGTTTCTGTCCATTTCATTTGCAGAATGTGTAAATTAAAGTATAAATCAATGGTTAATGGGTTAATGAACATAGCTTGATTAAAATTTATTTAAAATCAACATCTTGCCTAACCCTTCCTCCTCTACCCAGTCATCACCCTTCAGGGTATTCTAGGATAAGACGAAGGGTGAAGGTTGTATAGTAATAGGCACTTCACCTATTATTTTTTGAAGCCACTAAAAATGGGTGACTTGGAAGGTAGAGGGGGTAGAGAAGGAGGGCTTCTCATGATGCTCAGCATCCTCCCTCTTGACGAACCTTGCATCTGGAGGGTGACCTATGGATCTACGGATGGGATTATTCCCATTTTGTTGAGAGCCCAGCACCCTCTCCTGTTTGAAGAGAAATATAGGTGCAAGGTAGTCACTTAGTTAGGCTATCATAAGTTCAGGATCACAAATGGTACATGTCTAAAAATTTCTGATTACTATTTATTGCTTTCATTCACAAAGTTATGAACTCTGCGAAATATTCATAAACCATTTCAGCAGCCACCAGATATAACAAAAAAAAAGACATACACACCATACCATATAAATCAACCCAACTCAGTTCATGACACTGAGCGAGCCAGTAAAATTTACAATTTACACTAAGTTAAACATCTGCAGTCTTTGAGGACATAAGTCCCTGAATGCCTTAATCGTGGGAAGTACTTGGGCTCAGCCCAGAAACTCATTGTGAGGAGTACCATGGGAACCCCAAAGTAGCTGGCCGCTAAGAGGAATTGCCAAGAGAAATGGGTAATGACCCCCACCGATTAAGTAGCACTCCCGTGAGGAAAAATCCAATCGTTGTCTTCTAGCAGTCTTGGTGGCCAAGTGACCACCTATAACCAATAGGAATCCATTGAAACCGGGGTCCAAAAATCATTACCACCATTTTGACATACAAATTTTACATGATTGACCCCTCATGCTCTTCCTCACACCTAAGAGGCGAACCACCACAGTACAGGTCATTAAACCGACATTGTCGAGACCATTCTCAATGACCTTCCACACCATTAGAATGCCACAAAGCCTCTAATTCATATTCAGACTCATATCATTCTGAACCAGATCTGCACATTGCACCATCAAGCCCCATGGCTGGTGCAAACCCAGATCCATTTTTTGGTGTAGTAATTGCTAGTGGACCCATTTCCACACCATAAACTATCACCAACACCCTTGCAGGTGGCCCCATCATGTTCATGCAAGTGGTCCCACCTGTAACACATGGGGGTAGTATGCCTTCAACCCACGCTATCCCACTTGGGATACATGGGGGTAGTGGCCCTTCCACCTACACTGCCCCTCCCACCACACTTGGGGGCACCGACCCGTCCATAATGATGCCACAAGCACCCCGAGTTATGAAAGTGCATTATGAACATGCAAACCCCACCACCGTGACTACCCCATCGCACATCAACCTGGGGTCAAATCTCCCTTTCATGGCACGTCTCAACTTGTCAGATTTCGCTCGGTTAACAAATGACCCTATCCTCCATTAAACGTTTTGGCCTCCCATGCCAATTAAACTTCCCTCAGACATTCCCAAGTTTGAAGGGAAGGAAGGGGAATTCCCCCAATACCACATCATGACGTTTCATCTATGGTGCTCATCAAACAACATCGTAGATGATTTGATCAGGCTAAGAATATTCCAACACACTCTCATAGTGCTACAACCAAGTGGTACATTTAGCTACCACAAGCCAAGTACCCAGATTTCAACTCCCTGGCTTTCATGTTCCTATAATATTTCCAACTCCTCGTCAGATATGATGAAGGGGTGGAGATCTTGTTATATTACCACCAAAACACTGCGACCCACATAACCGACCACATCCATGAGTGGTGACGACACCGTAGTTTGTGTAAGATCCAACTTGATGACATGATCTTCCTAGATTGGTCCCTCAAAACCTTGCTCCCACCTATAGAAAAGGACACAACATCCGAACGTCCCCAATTCGAAGAGGAGGGCATCTTGAAAGCCCAATAGTTTGATCTGATTTATGCACAGTCTAGGTACCTTTACACTGTCATCCCAGATGCTCCCCATGTGGGCACTTCCCATTGGGATGCACCGGGGGCATCCCATGCTACAAATGGAATCATAGGCTCGGTCTCTCACCAAGCACAACACCATCCAACACCACCTACAGTACCACCAAAACCAAACTCTAGACTATGCAAGAATGATGTCCTAGTCCGGAGCCACAACTTCTTATGCACAACCTGTTTCACCGTAGCAGGATCAGGAATTGGCTTGGACAACACAACAATACGCGGGGAAAATGCCCACATTTGTGGCACTTCCACCCACCCAAATCTACTATGCACCACGATTTCATGCAGTTCAAGCCCCTACCCCTATTCCACCCGCTCCATTGGGACAGGTGTTTGCACAACAAAACCGTCGCAACCAACTAGTCCCCAATAATCAACAAGGGAAATATAGGAATAACCGACCCTGGAACTAAGGCAACAATCAGCCACAGGAGGCGGTCAATAACCAAACCCTCCCAACAATGCCAGAGCAAACCAACCAGCCCAAAATCCTCCACGACCAAATGAACCGAGACACAACGCTGCGTTGCGAACAAACCAACCATGCACACTCTATGAGGTCTATGGGAACTACACATTCAAGTGTCCCTTCATGGGTTGCACTAAGCAAGCCATCAGGAACAAGGTTCAACATGCCACCAACACAACGAACCAAGCCCAACCCAACCTAGCACCATAAGGACCTCCTCCTATGGTGCTGCAAAACCCATTACCAGTCGAAGGATTGGTGGCAACTGCATGCCCTCCCCAACCCAATCCCAACACTTCAGGGGCACCTGCCACAGTAGAAACATGTGTCCACCACCTGCTAGCTATGACAACTGAAGAGGTTAATCTACAAAATATATGAAATCAGTATGGAACCAACATCGAACCCACTAACACATCAGCAACATAAACATCTAAAATAGTTAATGCACCTCTTCAGTTACCCCCATTCATGTGCCCCCCCATACACCGTGTTTCCAATAACGCCACGGCTAGAGCTGCTGTTAGCTACAGCATCGTGGATGATTTGGCCCAAACAACAACAGCCATGTCTGGTCTTGAGGTACTCAAAACATGCCCAATGCAAGGGAAAGCCTTATTAGTTTCCCTTGGGGCCGTAGACCCCTCCGAATCCAAGTTGATCACATTTAACATGGAAAATGGAGAATCACGAATTCCATCAACCATTGGCTTTCAAATCCCAGTATCTATCTGGAATTTGGTTGTGCACCGATCCATAGTGGATGAGGGGGAATCCACGTGTGTTATGTCTACCCTAGTTTGGCAGAAACTTGGATCCCCAATTCTGCAACCATCCTCCAAAAATATGTGGGATTATGATGGCCATCCCACTAAAGCCTAAGGAATCCTACCGAACGTCCCCATCACATTAGTCGGGAATATAGTTCTGATTGACATAGAGGTTTTCAACACTAAATTGGACTATAACATTCTCCTCGGAAGAATTTTAATGTACGCCATGAGAGCAGTCGCATCAACTGTCTTCCGTCTCATGATGTTCCCCCACTAAGGGAAAATTGTGACAATTGACCAGCTTACTTATCATAATATTCCAGGGCTAATGGCACCCACCAATCTTATCCCTATGATCAACACCATTGATCTGTAATGGATGACCACAAACGTGAATGTTATCCCTACGGTCAACACCATGGTTGACAACATACTAGCCTCCCCATTGTTGAATGTGGGCCCTGGGTTGTTTGCCGATACCACCATAACGACTCCTTTCCCCTTAGTGTCACCACCACCGACACCAAATGAAACTGCAGACTTGTGCATGCTCTCATCCATCACTGCTGCACCCAAACAACAATCGCAGCCGCAGCCCCAACCGCAACCACAACACTATCCACAGCCGCAACATCAACAGCAGCTGCAACATCATTCGTAGGTGCAGAATTATGCACAGTCGCAACCATAACCTCACCCCCAGATACAACCATCATGGAGTTATCTGGGCTCCTCTCCAGTCCATACAATTCCCTTCCTTTTTCCCCCACATGGTGTCATGAGCAAGCTAGTAATGGCCACCCTAAACCTACCCAACTTTACATTGGGAATTCCCGTGTGGTATCTTGATCCACCAGCTCAACCATCAATGCCCCAGGTAGTCTTAACCCTCATGCAACCCATTGCGGTTGAGTCTCATCCTCCACCCGGCCCGAAAAAACCAACCACCGCACCCGCACTGGCACCACCCCACCCAAAAAAGGGCCAGGGGAAAGAATGCGAAAGCCACTATAGAGCCTCAACAGACCCTACCTTGCGCCATCTACAAAGAACAGGGCCATCCAACTCAGAACTGCCATGAGATTCCTATAATCCATGTGCATTTGGACGCCATGGATACAAATGAAAACCTTCCCGTGGTTGAGCTTCCAAGTGCGCCAAAAGTAAGAAACAAGTCGCTGAGAACAAACCATGCTTGCACCCTCTGTGGACTATATGGACACTATTCTCACCACTGTTATAGCTCAAAATGACACATTTCTTCCTGTGACCACTTTTCCATGATTTCGTCGTATGTCGACACTTCCATGATGACACTTCATGAAAATAATTAAATGTCATTGAAAAAACACCTAATTTGGAGGACCTATATATTGAGTTTTTTAACTTCGTTTGACCTCATCTCTACACTGTTATAAATATATTTCAGTTAGCTAAAACTTTCTAGAATACACCAAATTCTGAAAATGCCCAGAAATACCCTAAAAATGAGTTCTTTGTGTGTACATGAATTTCCTTAAGGCAAACCCGCGGACGTACGTGACTTTCTCTATATAATATCCGCTTACGTACACGAGTTGCTATATATAATAGTTTCATATGCCTTATGTACACGACTTTCTGTATTGGCAACCCACGTGTATTTCTCGTGTATGTGACTATTGTTTCTGCAACCTGCGTATGCCTCTTAAAAATGCAAAAAAATATGAATTTTGAATTTCAGGTAGTTTGGGTAGTTATGCAACTGACTCCTTCAGTTGTAACTACTTTGTCTTCACCCCTAACTCTTCCTTAAGCATATAAATATAGTTAGGGAGGTCCATGAGAGGGGACTTGAATCTTTGCATTGTTATACTGGAGGATTTGGAGCTCTCTTTGCCCACACCTTTGCCCTAGAAGCATTCTCCTTGTGTTGCAGAGCTTGGAGGCTAAGTTCCTTGGAGAAGAGAAGCACCATAACCGGATCAAGGTTTTGTGAGGTGCTGAACTTGAAGAGAAGGTATAATTGTACTTGTTTTCAAGATTAATAAAGATGTGATGTCCTTCTTCTTCCAAAATAATTGTTCAATATGTGATTGAATCTCTGTTTATGATCATATGATGATGTTATTCAGATCATTAGTTCATTTTTATTTTATTATCATTGTTTTATATGTGGTCATAATGGTTTGAGGAAGGTATAATTCGTTTTGCAGGTCTCTTGGAGCAAGAGGAGCAAGAGGAGCAAGAAGAGGATTGAAGGGCTCCTTGGATCAACCTTCGTTTGGCTAAGGTATGAACCATTCCAATCTCTAAATATTTCTTATATATGCTTTCTGAACATCATACATCCACTTTTCAACCCCAGTACATTGATGGCCTCTTAAACCCTAGCCATAGGATACTTTCCTTTACAGCAGAACTGGCGAATCTGCTGGGGAGAGCCTTGTCTTTTTGGGGTTTCTCTTTATTTATTTCAATATTTTACATTGTTTCAGGTCCTTCTTGCCACTTAGGAACACTTTATAAGTATGATAGAACACCTCCCCTACCTCCTTAAGGCATTGTTTGACCTTTTTTTGGGATTTTTTCCACCCATACGCGACTTGCAGACTGAACAGTCGCATGTCTGGTTTGATACGCGTGACTGTCTGTACTATCAACTTGTGTACGATACGCAACTTGTCAGTTACACAACCCATGTGTGATTATACACATGACTTGTCAACCCGTCTATGACACACGACCTGTCAGTAGTACAACCCACGTGTGCCCCTAAAATAGTGTTTTTCCTCATTTTTGTGGTTCTTTCTACTATTGTGGGTTGTTTGGTAGGTATTTTGGTGTCCTCTATAGGTGCATGACTCCAAGGAGTTAGTGTCATCCATTTTGGTTGTTCTTTATCTATGTGGTAAGCCTTTTTATAGCATTAGGGCTTGCTCTTTGCTCTTTCCCCCACCTCCTTTTCTTGGTATGATTTTTGGCTTATGTTTCTGGTCAGCCTATGTCAGTGATCTTTGTTTGAGTTTAGAAGCTTGTTGGTGTTGGTTTCCTTCTTCTTCTGTTGGTTAAATTCATCATGCGAAAATAGTTGACTTGTCTCTTATGCAAGCCTTCCTTCCAAGTAGGGTTTATGTTGACTTTAGTTCATTCTAGAGTTTGTTTGGTGGTTGTATAGCAGAGTTACTTTTGCTTGGTTCTTGTTATCTGCATACTTTTGTTTGTAGGTAGTTTTTATTTTTCATTTATAAAAGAAAAATAAAAAGAACATATACTTTTTGTTGCTGCTTTCCCCCCCACCTCCTTCTTTGGCTTGAGCTTGTTGGACAAGGTACCGAGCAGCCTCTGTTTGTAGGTTTGGATTGATACTTGGGACTTCTTGACCTTTGTTTATGTCAGTCTTTCTGCTCATTCTCTTCATTCCAAATTTGTTGGCTTGTTTACCTTTGTAAACCTTCCTTTCAAGAGAGGCTGATATCTAACTTTAGGGAAACCTAGGGTTTGTTTGTGGGGTGTAGAGTAGTTGTGTATTTGCTTTGCTTATAGTACTTGCTTGCATTAGTTGATAGGTTGTTTTTTTCTTTTGCATTTATAAAAGAAAAATAAAAAACACATGTTTTATTTATATGCATGTAGATTAGGTTTTTTAGTCTAGATTGCATGGCATATCATTGTTTTTGAAAAAAAATAAAAGAATTGTTCTTTTGTGGCTTTCAAGTTTTCTATTTGAAAAAAGAAAGAGAATAGTTTTTTCTTTTTGCATTTCATATCTCTTTGCTTAGTCATTTTGTTTCAAATTTGAGTCAAAACACCACATAAGTTTCACGCCATTTACCCTCTGACTAAAAACAACCCTTAAAATAAACAATATCATTTAAAATTTATTAGTAAGTTTTATTTTATAGGGTCATACACCAACTAGCTCAGGCTAGACATGTGGATTAGGGAGTTTTAACTCTCCACAAGTATAAAATTTTAGACGTAGTTGAATAATCACTAGGTAAACCCTTTTCTACATTGATTGTATCTGGGAAGCTGCTCTCAAACAGGAGTTAAGCACGAGGCCACGTGGAGGCCTGGACTGAGGAGATAACCCTCTAATTCCTTTTCAAAGCATAGATGAAGGTTTTTACGCATCTGGGGATTCTGTCTTAGACAGGGTTTCAGGATTTGCTACCTTTCCCATGCATACGAACTAGGCTTGTGAATGTCCCCTCAGACTGTCAATATAGTTAAGGTAGCCTTTAGTCTCTTTGACATCTAGGTTTCATACACAGGTACACTGGAAGGCTATTTCTGGTTCACCTTGGACGGGCTTGGAAGGTAACCCCGGTAGATGGTGTGGGAGGGCGGTGGGTGATTCCTCCACTTGTGCCTAATAACATCTATAGGGATGCCAAGAAACTATCTCTCAACTTTCTTTTGGAAAGCGTATCTTATACCTGTTTGTCTGTTTGGCTTTAGGAATTTTTAGTGAGTGTTGTGTGGTTTGTCTATACTTAGTGTGCTTTTAGGTGTGTGCTTTGTAATTTTTCTTTCCTATCAACCTCAGACTTTGTCTCCTAGTTTGAAACTATGAATAACACCCCTTCGAACACCAACCAAGAGATCCCCATGATGGGAACTCCTTGTACTATTCCTCTCACGGGGAATGTTGGTGTTCCCTTAATGGCCACCCTGAATCTACCTGGATTCACCCTAGGGCTACCGGTGTGGTTTTTTTCCACTCCAACTGTCCTAAATGCTCCTGATGCTTCTCAAGTAAGCTCCTTATATCAAGGGAATCAAAACACTACTTCCCCTTCACCTGTAGTTGATTCTCCTCCTCCTTCTACCTCATGCGGTGAAAGTACTGATGCTAGTAACCGACAGTCTAAAAGGAGTAAAAGAAGGAGGAATAGGAAGAAGGAACACAAGCAAGGGGGCACCCATTCAACCTCTGCAAGTCAAGTTAAACCTCACCACCCAGCCTTTGTGGTTCATGCTGGGGGCACCCATCCAACCTCTGCAGGTCATGTTGGATCTAAGCACTCAACCTCTGCAATTCAAGTTGATCTTCACCACCCAGCCTTTGTGGTTCATGCTGGGGGCACCCATCCAACCTATGCAGGTCATGTTGGATCTAAGCACTCAACCTCTACAATTCAAGTTGATCTTCACCATCTAGCCTCTATTAATCATGCTGGTGGGATCCTTCCAACCTTTCCACGTCACGTTGGATCCAGTCACTCAGCCTCTGCGGTTCATGCTGAGGGCACCCATTCAACCTCTATTGTTCAAGTTGAACCTCCCCATCCAACCTTTGCAAGTCATGTTGGATCCATCCACCTAGCCTATATGGTTCATGCTAGGGGCACACACTCAACTATTGCAAAGCATACTGATCCTAACCACTCAGAATCTGTTGTTCATGTTGGTGGTGCCTGTCCAACCTCTGCAAGTCATGTTGGACCGAGTCTCTTAGCCTCTGTAAGTCATGCTATGGGCAGTCTCTCAGCCTCTGCAAGTCATGTTGGGGGAAGTCTCTCAGCCTCTGTGGTTCATGCTGAAGACAATCCATTAGCCACTGCAAGTCATGTTGACGCTGTTGAAAAGACTAACCGTTCAAAACACAAGCCCAAGTTTCCTTATAAGCTTTGTGAGGGAGACCACCTTACCTATAAATGCCCTTCTATTGCGGAGGTGTGAAGAGTTTGGTTTCATGGTCATCCAGTTTTTGAACATTATGAAGCTTTTCAACAACCAACCTCTCTTAGTCAGGTTGGACCCAGTCACCCAGCCTCTGGTGTTCATGCTGGGGGCAAGATCTTATCCTTTGTAGGTCATGTTGAGAGCAAACAGTCAGCCACTACTAGTCATGTTGACATAGTTGAGAAAACTGGTCGTTCAAAGTGCAAACTTAAGTTCCCCTGTAAGTTATGTGAGGGAGATCATCTTACTCACCAGTGCCCTGGTATCGCAGAGGTGCGAAGAGTGTGGTCCGAGACTCAAGAATTTCCTTCTCCTGAACAATCTATAGTTTCTCAACAACCTACTCAACCTTTGGTTGATCAAGTGGTCAAACAAATCTCAGGTTTGGTCTATCCCACTCTTCTTTCAGAGAGTGATCCTAATGTGATTGAACCAATGTAATCTTTGGTCAATCCCACTCTCCCTTCAGAGAGTGAATTTCACGAAGCGGTTGAATTGATTCCATTGTTGATCAATCCCACTCTTCCTTTGGAGAGTGAAGTGTCTTCTAGTCACATTTTATTCACTTCTAGTTCAGAACTTAATCAACAAGGGGGCACTGAACTTGTTTCGGATCAACCCCCACCAAGCTCTCGGATTGCTTCCTTTGATTGGGATAGCCTAGTTGAGCCACGCCTTCCTTCTGATGCACCTTTCCAGATAAATGTCAAAGTTGAATCATATACGATTGCTCATTGTATTGTTGATGAAGGAGCCTCAGTTAGTATTTTGTCTGCTTGTGCTTGGCAATGCATGGGATCTCCCAGCCTTGTGTCAACTGCTAGTCAGTTACTGGCATTTGATAGAAGAACTAGTATAGCCTTGGGAATTCTTACTCAAACACCTATTACTTTGGGTGGGAAGACTATCTTAGTTGACTTCATGGTGATAGAAGACCCCTTGGAATTTAATATGCTCCTTGGACGTGATTATGTCTATGCCATGAAAGCTGTGGTGTCAACATTCTTTCGTGTGATGTACTTTAATCATGGCGAAGAAATTGTCACTATCAATCAGTTGGATTTTCTTGATCCTTCTCCTAAACCAACTAGAGACCAGGTCTTTTCTTTATTGGTTCCTAGTGTTTCTATAGACACTACCCCACCACAGGTGAGCTATGTGGCCTCATGTCCTTTGCATTCAATTGCTACTGAGAAGCGGCCTTTGTTTTCATGCTTACCTTCTTGGGACTTGGTCCTAGGAATTGAACAAGTGACTCATCCTATATAGACTATGGAGCCTGCTCTCCACTCTATTGATCCATTTGAAAGTTTAGACATGTGTCCTATCTCAGATGATCTCCTTCCTTTAGATGAAGTCTTCCTAGAGTCTTTGACACAGTCTGACCTTTTCTTGGATGTTGGTTCAGTTGTGACTAAGTCTAACCCTGATTTGCCTAGTAAGCCTAACCTTTCTTCTTATGTTGGTCTTGTTGAGTCTTTTGACTCTTCCTTTGAACAACAAGTAAGTGATCCTAATGAGTTTGATTTTTCTTATGAATTTTCAACTCCTGTGATACTAAGTTTGTTCCTGCAGACTCTATCTCCCTTGTTGATGTTTGCTTTCCTTCTAAGGTTGATCTTATTGATATTAAAACCTCAGGCCTTGGCACTATAGAATCTCCTTCGGTTGATTCTGCCTTGACTTTTCCTATTGTAGAATATAGCAAAGTCGCATGTGTTTCTTCCAAAGTGACCTAGATCGGATATTTTCTTCTGAATATGATTATGATGTTGTTGTTTCTTGGAGACAGGATTTTTAGTTGGATTCACAACTATTTACTGGCCTTGTCTTGTTGTTCAAGCAGTAACTGCATTTGCATGTATCCTGCTCGTGCTTTTGAGCCTGATGCCAGCTTCCACGCTTTTAGCTCGTTGTATAAGACCTCATCTTTGTTCTCATCCTCGCTAAGCCTTGTATCAATTTTCATTTGCAACTTGACACCCTTTACCTTGAGGAGACGTTCCCTGAGTGTCCTTATCTTGCTCACTTTCCTTGCATTATGCATAGGTTTGTTCCTTGTGCTTGGAACTAGTTTCGCTTGCCCATGACACTCATCTCCTCGCATTTAGAGAATTCTTTCTGCTCTCCTTTGAGCTCATTAAAAGCAGTAAGGAGGTCACAAGTTGACTTTTCTAGACTCGTTAAAACTTCACGGGAAAGATTTTGATTTTCTTTAGGCCCAAGTCTGACTCTTCAAAATAGAATTGAATGCGGAGTAAACTTGTTCATTCAGGCTCGTTAAGAATATGTGAATGGGCATCCACATTGGTGGTAGTGTTAACACCTAAGTTGTACTTAGTGGTTTTTTTTTATCAAGTGAGCCTAGCGAACTGGACAAGGATAACTTGTTCGGACTTCAGAGAACCTTCAGTCTTGCTTCTGGGAAGCTTTGTTGCACTATATCACATGTTCATACCCCATGGGGGAATTGTAATAAATGTTCTAGCATGATAGTGTTTGTAAAAGAATCGGTCTCTTAGACTTTATTTGTCAATCCGATCAGCCCAGGGTGTTTTTTCCCTTGGTTATTATTGGTTGTTGAATAAAGGACTGATAATTTCTGAGTTTTTCACTCCATACCTCTAAAGTTGGGGTGGTTGGCTTTGCATTTAGGCCTATTGAGGTCATTAGAGTCTATGTGTCAATGTATAAACATGCTAGAAATCATGGTCGAGTCATATGAACATGTCTAAGTCCCCCAAGGTTTTTTCAATTTTTCAATTTTTTAGTTTTTTCAGTGTTTTTTTATTAAAAAATTAATTTTTCCAAAACTTAGGCTATTTTTTAATAGTTTAATTGGAAAAAATGATTTTGTAATAAAAGTGGCCCAAATAATCAGTTTCAGTCATGTAGGTGCTCATTTTCAAGCTAAGAGCACCATGCAAACCCATGGACCCACTATTTCCTAGTTTTGAGTGATTTTCCATCACTCAGGTCAGAAAGCCCCAAAAATCAATTATTGATTATTTTAATTAATAAATTGATGAATAATGGAGCAAATCCAAAATCATAGATCAGTGGATTCTCAACCCATTTGATTGAAATCAGACAAATATGAAGCAGATTGATTGGATTTGACAAATCCTTGACTGAAGGAGGTGATCAAATCAGGTCCAGAGTTGATATTTAGCATCCTTTATGGATAATTTTTCCCTCCCTCTCTCCTTCACATGTTTTTGGCTCATCTGGATGATTTTTGGTGGATCCTTCAATCAACAGGTTGAGGTGTTAGTCAAATCATCCCCTCGATTGACAGTTGTACTCAGTGAGACTCAGATCTGGCTCAGCTAGACACAGATCAGGCGTTGATGGACTCTCCTTTAGCTGATTTGATGTGTCTCCTTGGGATTTGCGCCCCCCCATGGGCTGGATCTCCTAGTTTTTGTATATATCCAAGCACAACAGCCTCTTCCAAGCTAGTTAGAGTTGGATTGAAGGGCTTGCTATTGTAATATTGGTGTAATCTTTGGATTGTTGGAATAAAAAATATTTGGAGGCTAAATGGTGTAATTCTCTTATGTGTGTGGATTAAGCATTGTCTTACAGCTATTGATGTTGCCAGCTTTTCTCTCAATTTCTACATCTGAACCCTGTCTGGCTTGAATGATTCAGCTGAATCAATAGGAGTATAGTTGGGCAAGTAAGGTTACTTGTTTTTTTTATATCTCATAGCATATATGTTTGAAGATATAGATTATACATGTTTAATAAGTTTATTTGCATGTAAATTTTGTCTCTTTTTCATATATATATCCAGATATCATGAGGTTTCATGCAGGATTGTGTGTTTAGCTTTCAAATAGCAAAGATTGGACGAGTTGTGGATCTAGTTTGAATCCAATATACATCCAAAAAATTTGTGAATGCATTGCCCCTCTGTATTCCACTAACAAGTTTCCATTGCAGATCCATCCAACAATGGGCCTTTCCCCTTCTCTTCCTCTTTTCTTTAAAAAAATCAATCTTCCGGTTACCTGTCTCTTCCTCTTATGATCAGATCTATTTCTAAGAATTGAATACATATTATTAGATCTATTTCATAAGAGTCTTGATTCTTAGATTTTCAATTTCATAAAGAGTACCATTTCATAAAGATAGATCTAGGTGTAGGAATTACCCTTTTTGCAAGTAGCTAAGTCATAGATCTAAAACTTGCTCATAAGGTAGTTTCTTTTTCATCCTTTAAAGATTCATATTCTGAAATAAAGTTCACATCTTATTGGCTTCCCAAACAGCAATCCAAGATCCCAAGGAAAGCTCGCTTTCCTTGGTTCCTTTTTGCATAACTAGATTACCCCAATTTAACAAGTTTGAACTTAGTTTTTTTTTTGTTAAAAGTAAGCTGACCCAAAGGTACTTTCAGAGTGATTTTGGGAATATTTTAGTCTAATATTCTTGCTGTTTTTTATCAGGTTTGACAGAAAAAAAAGGAAGCTGCTGTTCAAAAGTGGCCTCAGGAGCATTCAAATCCCCCCAGGGGCCTCCCATTTGACTAAAACCTTTAATTTTCACACTTTGTAAGCTCTTGATTTCATTCCATATAAGAATAAAGAGGAATTATATCAGTTCTCTGATATTTTAACCGCTGTTAATAAAAATATTTTTTGAATAGGCTCTTTCGAGCCCATTCCCCATCCCCGCTGGGGTGATTTGCGTCGGTGTCCTTTTGTTTCTTTTTGCTAATTTCTTTTCAAACTAGTATTGATCTAATATGCAGGGTAGTATAATTTATTTCATTATAAATTTCATATTCCATATTTTATATTTCAAAGTAATCGTAATACTTACCCCACGACTTCCCGATTGACCCGGAAGGGGAAAGAGATTCGTGGTAGGACTAATTAGGAAACTAGAATTGTGTATCTGTTTGATTTTTCCTATCATTTTTTTTCAGCTATTATAAAATTAACCCCTCCTTGATTCCCCGATTGAGATCCACTTGGATCGAAAGAGGTTTTTGGAGGGTTTTCTTTTTAACAAGAACACCCATTTTTAAAATTTACTAAAATTGACAAGACTCCAGTGTGTATGCTCTACACTTGGCTACGGTTCATTCGATCAGTCAAGATGTATCAAAATCACTTGAGTTAGTAGCATAATTAGGACTCACTCTCCCTAATTGACAAACCATCAGGTGAAAATCCAACACCTAGATCAAACCTCTATGGTCGCAAAATACCCAAAGGAAGCGGGAAATTCTAAAAAGTGACCTCGGGGCACCAATCTCTATCACACCCTAATGGGTGCATTATGAACAATAGCCCCAGAGACTCCTTTTCAGCCCACATATTCCTTGCGGGTAGCTGTGAAGGTTTAGTTTTGGACATACTCCAAGTACTCTCGGGTATATCTGGAGTCCCCCCCCCCTTCGCCTAATTTTAATCAACTCACACTTCAAATTTAACTTAAAATGTACCAAGAGGCAATCGCAAAACATTCACTCCAAGCACATGCAAGTACATTGATCTTACTTTTGACTCCATTCTAAGGCACTGGTTATTTTCTTTCTTTATATATATATTGTGTCTCAGCATTGTGCTTTTGTGTGTTCATTTTTGTATCTTGTCATCATTGATTGTCTATAGTTAAAATTCAAACTCCTAAGTAACTCATTCAGTTTAACATCACCATACTAAGTAATTATACTTAGCAGCTTAATAGGGTCTACCCCCTTGGATTTGTTAGGAGTTGACCCTAAACGGAGGAGTCAAGAACAAGGTGACAGCCTTGACTCGAGACTTGCCCCTAAGGACACACCGAGTGGCTTGAATATTTCTGCCACATGACCTAGGTGTGTGAAAAGGCGGCAACAGGTAGGTTATCTCTTTCTCAGACCATGTGGAATAATACGAGAAAGGAACACTCTCTTTTCTCCGGAATCAAGAAGAGTATTCTCAGGCATAGGTTTATCTCTTTTTCGGACCTGAGGGAGTAAACTTACGGAAAAGGAACCCCGGTATGAGCTTAGTTTTCTGTTTTTCATGCTCTAGACCAAAACATGAAAAAGATTCCGAGTGTACTTTATGTCTTTGTCATGCTCGTTAAACCCTAAAGACCAAAGCATCGAGTTTATTGTTGTAAGCCCCATCTCTCATAATCAAATGGATCTTTTCGAGTGATCTTTCCTTCCTTCACACTTGTAAAACTCAGGCTATATGATTCTTTTGAAGGAGCGTTGGGTAGGTGGTAATTTAACCTTTTTCGAACCTTCCTGACTAAATATTAAAAAGGTGCGCCTTACTTCTTCGGAAGCTAAAAGAGTTCTTATGTGGTTTGTTTTATACTTTTTTGTCCTCAGGAGACTAAATTGTATGAAAAAGCACCCCCCTGGAATCTTCTTTGGAGTTTTTAGACTCTCTAAACTATGAAAACACCGTCGAGCATATACTAGTTTGGGCTTGTAAAATCCATGAATTAGTGCTTTATCAAGCATTCTTCTTTCTTTTCTTCGAGCTTGCCAAAAATGAAGATGGTCCCGAGTTTGCTTTCTTGGACTCGTTAAACTTTTACAAGAAAGAGGGAAGGGGAAGTTCATTCAAATGTCTTTTACATCATGGCAGCAAGTCTTGTTTCCTTGAACAAAGCACCGGTTTTGAGTATATCAACAACTGGGTCCTGGTATTTTGACCTTATCCCGATTCAGAGTTTCTTACTCCTCCAGTTGGTCTCTTTTCCAATTATATGGGGAATCTGTCAACGTCTCCTACATTGGAGATTTGTTTCATTGGTCCTTTTGTGTCAAAATCTTCCTAAGTCACTTTTGTGTCATGCTCACTGTCCTTTTGTGTCGTCCATTCCCTGGTATCAGTTCATTACATCATGTCTTCGGCAGTCCTTGTTGTGAAATTCATTACCAATTCTAGATCCAATTAGTCTTTGACTTACCTCATGTTGGATGATGAAGGATGCCTTAATGCTTCCTTCCAATGGATCTCTTCCTATCAACAGCAACACCTCTTGCTCTGGGAATGAGATTTAGAGTTTTTGGACAATACCTTGGAGATTGTTGCCATCAATGGAAATTTCCCTCGCTATTGGGTAGTGGGAATACCTTAATGTCTCCTACTCGATAGATTCTTCAAGTGTTCGACTTCAATTCCTTGTATTCACACTTGTTAGAATGTACTAGGTACCTTGGGGACCCTTTTCATTAATGGTGGTTTCCCTCGTGTTTGTTAACGGTTCTCATCATTAACCGATAATCAAACGGTTTCCTCCATGTTCGACTTCAACTCCTTTATTCACATGGTTAGGATTCGTACCTTTTGGGTGGTTTGGATTGAAGACCTTGGGCTGACAGTAGCATCGTCATTTTTCTATTGCCCAAGTTGCACAAGACCTTGTTACATTTTATATGACATTTTGTTGAGACATATATGCACCTTGTATTTTTGTGGCTATAATTGATTGTCGAGTATGGATCCACCTTGTTCATTTGTGGCCATGACTCCTTTAGATTTGATATGGCGCCTTTTTGCATATTGAGTGACCATGATAGTTTCATCAGTTATACATATGTTGGATCCACCTGTATCTTTATGGTGATGTTTTGTATATGGACTTGTATGTCCCAGAGAGCAGTTTTTTCTGACATTTATCTCTCTTTCACGTCCCTTTGTTCGAGCCTTTTGATCTTGGATTCTTTGCTCTCTCCATACTCAGTTGTTTCCTTTATAATGCATTCCAGATATCATATTCCCCTCTAACCTCATACCTTAGGGGGCATATATTATAGCTCAAAATGACACATCTCTTCTTGTGACCACTTTCCCATGATTTCATCGTATGTCGACACTTCGATGACGACACTTCATGAAAATCATTAAATGTCACTGAAAAAACACCTAACTTGGAGGACCTATATCTTTCGTTTTGTAACTTTTTTTGACCTCATCTCTACACCGTTAGAAATATATTTCAGTTAGCTAAAACTTTCTAGAAGACACCAGTGTTCGAAAATGCCTAGAAATACCCTAAAAATGAGTTTTTTTGTGTGTATGTAACTTTCCTTAAGGAAAACCCGCGTACGTACACGACTTGCTCTATATAATACTCACGTACGTATGTGAGTTGCTATATATAATAATCATATACACCTTATGTACATGAATTTCTGTATTGGCAACCCACGTGTATTTCTCGTGTACGCCACTACTGTTTCTGCAACCCGCGTACGCCTCTTAAAAATGCAAAAAATATGAATTTTGAATTTCAGGTAGTTTGGGTAGTTATGCAACTAACTCCTTCAGTTGTAACTACTTTGTATTCACCCATAAATCTTCCTTAAGCATATAAATAGAGGTAGGGAGGTCCATGAGAGGGGACTTGAATCTTTGCATTGTTATGCTGGAGGATTTGGAGCTCTCTTTTTCGACACCTTTTCCCTATAAGCATTCTCCTTGTGTTACAGAGCTTGGAGGCTGAGTTCCTTGCAGAAGAGAAGCAGCAGAACCAGATCAAGGTTTCATGAGGTGCTGAACTTGAAGAGAAGGTATACTTGTACTTGTTTTCAAGATTAATAAAGATGTGATGT
>LPNX010173133.1:0-40476 GCA_001517045.1 Pseudotsuga menziesii
CCAGATTGACTGGATCTGACAAATTCTTGACTGAAGGAGGTGATCAAATCAGATCCAAAGTTGATCTTCAGCAGTCTTTATGGGGAATTGCGCCCTCTCTCTCTCCTCCACACTTGTGGACTCTCCTGGATGCTTTGTGGACTGATGTGTCGGTTTATGGGTTGATGTGTCAGCTCAATCAGCCCCCCGGTTGACAAGTAGGCTCAGTTCAGCTTCAGATCTGCATTGATTGACTCTCCATCAGCTGATTTGATCTGTCTCCTTGGGATTTGCGCCCCCCCTGGGCTGGATCTCCTGGTTTTTGTATATATCTAAGCATAAGCCTCCTCCTCCAAGCTAGTTAGCACTGGGATTGAGGTGCTGCTGCTATTGTACTGTTGTTATTGTTCATTTGAAATAAAGATAAGCTTTGGAGGCAAGACGGTGTTATGCCATTGTATGTGTGGATGATCATTGCCATTTTTTTACTGAGGTAACCTGTATCTGTGTTCATAATTTGCTGATTGCTTGAGGATTCATTGATTGCTTGAGGATTCATTGCTAAGATTGATAATAAGCTTATTATAATCTTGATAGGAAAGGTGCTTTTCAATAAGTTTATTGGCCATCTCTTTCCTTTGATGCACGTTTAGAGATCTAGATTCAACATGTTTTATAAATTTATATGCATGTTATTCTGAATCTCTGTGTATGTACTAATCGGATCTCACAAGCATTTCGGCAAGTTTTTTTATTTCAGCTGAGTTGCAGGTTTTTAGATTGGAGAGGATGCTGATCTAGTTTGCTTCTTCACTCTCTCCAAAACCTTCCAAAGGCATAGTCCCTCGACATTCCACCTGAAAGCTCCATGGTGGATCTTCAAGGCTACCTGCATTTCTCTCTTCCTCTTCCTCCTTCAAAATCAATTATTTTACCTGGTTACTTTGTTCACAGCTTTGATATTGTTTAGATCTATTATCTTAAAGTAAATTTAACATAGATCTATCTTCTCAAAGCCCATAATCTAGATCTTGTTCTTAAAAGGTTTCATAAGCATTCTAGATCTAGCTTTAAGGAAATCGTCCTTTTTGCATGGAATTTTAAAGAGAATTTGTAGCTTACATGCATTAGATTTCTATTTTCTGTTATAAAAGATAAATCTAGCAATCAGTGCACATCATATTGGCTGCCTAAAAGGCAAGCCAAGATCCCAAGGAAAGCTTGCTCTCCTTGGTTCTCTTTTTACCTTTTTTAACTAGTTTTAATTTAGTTTTTTTTTGGTTAAAAGTAAGCTGACCCAAAGGTACTTTCAGAGTGCTTTTGGGTATATTTCAGTCTAATAAGCTTGCTGGTTTTTAGCAAGTATAACAAAAAAGAGGAGGAGCTGCTATTCGAAAGTGACTTTTGGGCATTCTGAATCCCCCCAGGGGTCTCCCTTTTTGACTGAAATCTTTAATTTTTGCACTTTGTAAGCTTTTGGTTTCATTCTATATAAGAATCAAGAGGCATCATATCAGTTTGCTGATATTGTAACCGTTGGTAATAAAAATAATTCTGAATAGGCTCTTTCGAGCCCATTCCCCATCTCCCCTAGGGGGATTTGCGTTCGTGTCATTTTTTTTTTTCGTTCATCTTTTTTCAATCTAGTGTAGTACTAAACTATAGGGTATTATACTTTGATTTAAAATCAATTCCATATTCCATTTCTATTGGTTTCAAAGTAACTTTAATACTTACCCCACGAGCCTCTTTTTGAACCGAAAGGTGAAGAAAGGTTTGTGGTAGTCTAATTAGAAAATTGTGGCTTGCTTATCTTTTTATGTTTCATTTGCTATCATCTTTTGTTTCAGTAACCATAATAAAATCAACCCCTCTTTGATTCCCCGATTGAGGTCCACTTGGACCGAAAGAGGTTCCTGGAGGATTTTATTTTTAACAAGAACATCCATCTCAAAATTTACTAAAATTGACAAGACTCCGGTGTGTATGCTCTGCACTTGGCTGCGGTTCGTCTGATCAGTCAAGCTGTATCAAAAGCACTTGAGTGACTAGTATAATTAGGATTCACTCTCCCAAATTGACAAACCATCAGGTGAAAATCCAACACCTAGATCAAACTATTACGATGGCAAAATACCCAAAGGAAGCGGGAACTTCTGAAAAGTGACCTCGAGGCGCCGATCTCTGTCACACCCTAACGGGTGCGTTATGAACAATAGTCCCAGAGACTCCATTCAGCCCACATATTCCTTGCGGGCAGCCGTGAAGGTTTAGTTTTGGACATACTCCAAGTACTCTCGGGTATATTTGGAGTCCACCCGTTCGCCTAATTTTAATCAACTCATATTTCACATTAACTTAAATCATACCAAGAGGTAATTGCAAAACATTCACTCCTAGCACATGCAAGTACATTGATTTTATTTTGACTCCATTTTAAGGCACTGGTTATTTCTTGTTATATATATATATATATATATATATATATTGTGTCTCAGCATTGTGCTTTCGTGTGCTCATTTTGTATCTTGTCATCTATAGTTGTTTATGGTTAAATTTTAAACTCCTAAGTAATTCATTCAATTTAACATTGCCATACTAAGTAATTATCCTTAGCAACTTAATAGGGTCTACCCCCCTTGGCTTCGTTAGGAGTTGAGCCTAAACGGAGGAGTCAAGAACAAGGTGACAGCCTTGACTTGAGACTTGCCCCCAAGGACACACCGAGTGGCTTGAAGATTTCTTCCACGTGACCCAGGTGTGTGAAAGGCGGCAACAACTGTCAACATTTTCAGATCGGAAGAGAAGCTACACGGTTCAACAAACTACAACCCCTGGAAGGCTAGGTTGACAGCTATTCTAGAAGAGAATGACTTGGATGAAATTGTGTTTAATGTCAGTGAAGAGCCAACATCAAACGTTGCCAAACTTGCTTACAAAAAGAAGCAAGCCAAGGCTAGGAGGATCATTTATGATTCTGTCAAAGAGACGGTGATGCCCAATATCACAGCTTTGAAGACTGCCAAAGAATGCTTTAACACCTTGGCCAACTTGTATGAGAAGAAGGCTCCCAGTCAGAAGAGAGTCTTGAAGAAAAGGCTACGAACTTTGAAGCTGAACAAGGATTAAGGGGTCGGTTCCTTCTTTACAAAGATTGCACAGGTAAGAGATCAACTTATTGCTATTGGTATTACTGTTGATGATGATGACCTTGTGCAAACTGTGGTTGATGGTCTCCCAAGCTCTTGGGGAACCTTCATGGCATCTGTCAGTGGACACGAGAATCAACCAACCTTTGAAAGAAGAAGAGGGAAGGACTTCAGGCAAGGTAACCAAGGAAGGCAACCTTGCACTTGCAGCAAAGACAAAGAAGTTCAAGAATCCTTTCCCTGAACAAAAGAAAGGAAAGAAACCTCAAGGTAAGTTCTCTGACATGTCAAAAATGGAATGTTATAATTGTCACAAGTTTGGACATTTTTCCAAGAATTGCAGGCAAGCCAAGAAGAAATCTAAGCGAAGGTTTCAAGCCTCTGCTGCAGAAGCAGATGAAGAAGAAGAAGAACCAAAGAAAAAGAAGAAAACCAAGGCTAACAAAGATGAAGAGCCTAGAAGAGAGTACTACTTGATTTCTGCTCTCACTGGTTCTTTCACAGATTGTGCCACTTCTTGGTTGGTAGACAGTGGTGCCTCTAGGCACATGACAGGTAACTGTGGAGCTCTCACCAGTTACAGAAAGAAGAAGTTCACCACACAGGTGGAACTTGGAGATGACTCCACTTACAATATTGAAGGAGTTGGCTCAACTTCACTTCAAATTGACTCAGGTACGGTTCTTCATATTGATGATATTCTTTATGTTCTTGGTTTAAAGAATGATCTTTTATCTGTTGCTGGCTTAGAGGACAAGGGCTACAAAGTCCTCTTCATGGACAAGAAGGTCCTTCTATGGACAAAGGACGAAGATCTAAGCTTAGCAATACAGATTGGGGTTCGAGAGGGAGGCCTTTACAAGGCTTCCGAAGATTCCACTCATGCTTTGGTACATCACATAGTTGATCCTTGTGAACTATGGCATAGAAGATTTGGACATCTTCACTACACAACTCTTCCAGGATTGCAGAAGATGGTCACAGGTATGCCAGAAGTATCTCCAAAACATGAAGGAATCTGCAAAGGATGTACTCTAGGTAAGAACACTAAGAAATCCTTTCTCAGAACCAAGAATAGATCTAAAGGCATTTTGGATTTGATTCGTTCTGACATTTGTGGGCCTATGTCTTCACCCTCCTTGAGTGGGTGTTCATATTATGTCTTGTTCATTGATGATCACTCTTGTAAGTCATGGATTTACTTCCTCAAAGCCAAGAGTGAAACTTTTGACAGATTCAAAGAGTTCAAAACAATGATTGAAAATCAGACTAACAGACACATCCGTATCTTGAGATCAGATAATGGAGGTGAGTATGAATCTAATGAGTTTGATGATTTTTGCCGAGAAGCAGGAATCAAGAAAGAGTTGACAGTACCTTATAATTCTCAGCAGAATGGGGTTGCAGAAAGGAAGAATAGAACCATTTGTGAAGCTGCTAAAGCCATGCTCACTGATCTAGATCTTCCTTTGTCTTTGTGGGCTGAAGCTACAGGTACCGTTGTGTATATTCAGAACAGAATCCCACATGCTATCTCAGGGGAGAAGACTCCAGAATAAGTCTTCACCAAGAAGAAACCTTCTGTTGATCACATGAGGATATTTGGTACTTCGGTGTATGTACATGTGCCAAAAGAAAAGAGGGCCAAGCTAGAGCCCTCCGGTAAGAAAGGTATATTTGTTGGGTACAATGATTGCTCGAATGCTTATCGAGTCTATATACCGGGACAAAGGCACATTAAGGTCAACAGAGATGTGATCTTCCATGAGGAAGCTATGTTTTGTAAAACACTAGAGCTTTCAACGGAAGATGAAGTTTCTTTACTTGAGTTTCTAGATTCAGAAATTCAGAGGGAGGAAGAGGAATTTGAGGATCAAATTTTAGATGTACCTGAGGACACTGAAAGTCCACCAAAAGAACTATTTGAAGTTTCTCCTTCCAAAAGGAGACCTGCTTGGTACCGAGAGACGAGTACAAGAAGGCGAGAAGCATAAAGCTCCTCCAAGGACTTTCAGAGAAAGCATAAGACCACATAAGTACTCCGCTCTTACGAGTCAGCTTATCAGTGCAGAACCTTCATCATACGAAGAAGCAACAGTCAAATAGGTATGGGTTGATGCCATGATTGAAGAGTACAATTCAATCATGAAAAATGATGTGTGGGAAGTTGTTCCCAGACCAACAGGAAAGTCAGTAGTGACTTCTAGATGGCTTTATAAAATTAGGCATGCTACAGATGACAGTGTGGAGAAGTATAAAACCAGATTCGTAGCTTGTGGCTTCACTTAGAAAGAAGGCATTGACTATGATGAGACATTTTCTCCCGTTGCCAGGTATATTACCATTAGAACCATCATTTCACTTGCTGCAGTATTCAGATGGAAGTTACATCAGATGGATGTAAAGAGTGCCTTCCTCAATGGAAAGATTGAGGAGGAAGTATACATTGAACAACTTGAAGGATTTGTGACTCATGTGAAGAAAACCCATGTATGTAAACTGAAGAAAGCCTTGTATGGGATGAAACAGGCTCTGAGAGTCTGGTATGCCAGGATGGATGGATTTCTCCACAGCTTGGGGTTTTCCAAAAGTACAACTGATTCTAACTTGTTCTTTAAGGTTGTTCATAATCATGTCTTGATACTTGTTCTATATTTTGATGACTTGTTTCTTACAGGTGATGAACAGTTGATAGAACAATGTAAGAGGGAGCTTACCTCTGAATTCGAGATGAAAGATCTCAGATTGATGCATTACTTCCTTGGCTTAGAGGTCTGGAAAAAGCTAGCCGAGATCTTCTTGACACAAGGAAAGTATGCAATGGATATATTGCATAGATTTGTGATGCAGGACTGCAAGTCATGAGCGTACCCATGACTACCAACTTGACAAAGTTGCGGGACTCAGCCACCAGTTCACAGAGTGTGGACTCTACTCAATACAGACAACTTATTGGATCCCTGATGTATCTCGTTCATACGAGACTAGACATTTTTTCAACAGTGAATGCACTGAGTTAGTTCATGGCTGATCCGAACCACATACACTTGGTAGCCACCAAACATGTACTCATATATGTGCGAGGTACTATTACTTATGGGCTTAGGTATACTTCCAATAGTGGAGTATTGTTATTTGGATATGTAGATTCAGATTGGGCTGGTAATGTAGTTGACCGAAAAAGTACCTCTGGTTATTTCTTCAGTATGGGATCAACAATGATCTCTTGGTCCAGCAGGAAGTAGGATTCCATAGCTTAGAGTACAGCTGAGGCAGAGTATATTGCTGCAAGTGATGCCTCCAAGGAAGTAGTTTGGCTCAGAAAACTTGTATAATCTGTTCGAGGGAAAGCTTGACTCTACAATCATTAATTGCGATAATTAGAGTTGCATAAAGCTTTCGGAGAACCCAATGTTTCATGATAGATCGAAACACATTGAAATGATGTATCATTTCATCAGAGACTTAGTGCAAAGAGGTGCTCTGAAGTTGCAGTACATTCGTACGGATGAACAGATCGCAGATATCTTGACCATGCCTCTAACAACATCAAAGTTCGTGTACTTTAGTGACAAGCTTGGTATGGCAGAGAATGCCTTTCTCGCTGAGAGGGACTGTTGATTTTTCTGAGCAGCATCGAGAGTCATTCTCTTAGGAGAATGGGGACACCTGGTCCGGGACCACGGTGTGGGCTCAACCCAGTGTTGAGTGATCATTCTGCTAAATGATGATATCTGGTCCTTGACCAAGATATGGACCCAACTCTGCCCTGGGGGGACTCAACATTGTGTTGAGTGATCATTTTGTCGAATGGTAGACATCTGGTACGGGACCATGATGTGGACCAGTCTAGTATTGGTAGACTCAGCTTAGTTCTAAGTAGTCATTCTTTTGAATGGAGGCACCTGGTCAGTTACCAGGACTAAGCCCGGAGTTGAGGGCCATTCTCTTGGAGAATGGAGGCGCTTGGTTTGTTACCGAGTATTTGACCTTGTGTCAAATTATGCAGCCTATGGCTGCAGAAGGCACTATAAGCCCTAGACTGGGTCTTGTAATATGTGCATATGTTATACTAAATTCTGTTTTTTAATTTTTTGTTCAATATTTTATTATTACATTAATTTTTTTCATTTGTTTTTTTAATAATATATTTTTTTTTAAATTTTAATTTTTAAATATTTTGTTATTACATTAACTTTTTTTCATTTGTTATTTTATTGTTTTTTAATATTGTGTTATTATAATAATTTTTATTTTATTTTATATGGAAAGAGTGGTCTCATAATTTATTGAATAATTTTTGTTTAATATAGTGCAGGTTTTCAAGAATGTTACTAAAAGGTTTAATAAATACAATTTTAAATTATGATAAAATAATATAATTATACCATTTTTTGAAATAGTGTGCTACCGGTAGCATCAATTTTCAATTTGGGGCTTTCGTCAATCTCCACATTTTTAGCAAAAAAAAAAGTGGTACTACCTGTAGCACCAATTTTTGATTTGGAAGTTTTTTTTTCACAAAAATAAGAATTTTTATGGCTAGAGTTCTTGTTTTGAGTATAAAGTTATTGTCAAGTTGTATAACATGTTAAGTGATGTAGAAATTTATATATATATCATGCTATTCATTATATATATATTTTTAAATTAATTTCTAAATAGTATATAATTTTAATGTTAAAATTATAAAAATTATATTTTATTGAAAATATCATCATCATTTATCATCTATATCATGTGGCTTGCCATGATAAGGCACACTTTGTGCCATGCTTCGGTTTATCTTCTAGTTACTTACACCCGTACTTGACATGCTCCAATTCATCTTCTAGGTCTTTAGCATCCTTACATGACATGCTCCAGTTCATCTTCGTTGGAGTTACTTAATATGCTCCGATTCATCTTCTTGTTCCTTATTCTCCAGTTGCATGTGTAGCTAACATTGAGGCTTTGGAACAAGAAAAAGCATTGAGTGCCCTGAAAATCTAGTTCCTTCAATTTCCTATCCAACTTGGAGGATTTAGATAATTTTATACATAACTTATTTCCTATTGTAATAAGTGAAAATTCAAATATTTTTATTACTAGTATTATTAGGAAACTAAATATTCAAAGTAGTTACAAAAGATCACAATAAATAAATGAATTGGGTCATTTTCTTATTTCTTATGAAAAGATATATATATATATATGATCGCCTCTCCAAAAATGAGCTAGCTCTGGAACATGGAAATTGGAAATTTTTGGAAACAAGAAACGTGGAGGTATATGAGTTCTATCATAGGCCTTTAATTGTCATACAGACAAGGGAAGAAAATTTATAATCAAACAGTTAATTGCTAGCATGACATGAGTCACTCACAACATTTGTGTTTTTTTCTGAATTGATCTCGAGGCCACAGTTTTGAAGATTTAGTTTTTCGGTATGTACCAGATATGGAGGCCGCGAATATGGGAGACATCTCGGCTTATAGGAAAGAACTAACACAACCAACTACAGTTTTGAGGTCTCTTTGCCTCTCTCAGTCTTCGGAGGATGCGACATTATGTTATCACGACTATGTGAAAGTATAGACCCAAACCAGAAACTTTTTGAAGATCAGCTCATATGTTAATTGACAAATCAGCGAAGACATCAAAGCTCATTATGGTGCTTTGGATTTTTGTAAAGCTGCATTGCAGCGGTATGCAGGACATACATCTATGTAAACAACTCTTTATCGATCAATAAAATACAAGTTTTTTTTCTTCGGGAAAAAAAACTATATATATATATTAAAAATATTTTTAAAAAAGTATATAATTTTAATGTTAAAATTATAAAAAACTCTATTTTATTGAAAATATCATCATCATTTATCATGTAACTTGTCATGATAAGGAACACTTGACAACCTCACTTGACATGCTCCAATTCATCTTTTGGTTCTTAAACATCCTTACATGACATGCTCTAGTTCATCTTAGAGTTACTTAACATGTTCCAGTTCATCTTCTAGTTACTTGACACCTTTATCCATGAAAGTAGGGCGCACTAGGTGATTAGATCTAGGAGGAATCCCTCGTTCTCTAGTTGCACATGTAGGTAAACGTGAGGCTCTCGCATAAGAAAATGCATTGAGTGCCTTGAAAATATTGTTCCTTCAATTTCCTATCCAACTTGGAGGATTTAGATAATTTTTCATATAGCTTTTTCGTATTGTGATAAGTGAAAATTCAAATATTTTCATTACTAGTATTATTAGGAAAATGAATATTCTTATATTCTTCATATAGCTTCATGAATCTAGACTTTGCAAAGCCATAAAAGGTGGGAGGCCTTATTGGGGTTGAATGAAATGTTGCTTCACTTGATATAGTAAATAATTGTTGAGAAATTCATAAAGTTCGATCATAAAATATAAAATGAATATAATTACACTTACATATAATTACACTTTAAATAATCTGAGAGTAAGTATGCTAAATATGAGAGGAAACTTATAAAGTTAGAACATATGTCCAAAATAATAAAAAACATGAGAATGATCATCATTTATCATGTAAATGATCAAAATTTGAACTTTGCACTATCATAACAAAAAATGCCTCAAATCAATCAATGTACTATAAGCCCTAGACTAGGTTTGTTACCAAGTATTTGACCTTGTGTCTGTTACTAGGAAGGCACTATAAGCCCTATACTGGGTCTAGGCATGTGTGACACTTTGACCCTTGATCAATGGGCTTTGTGATCTTCTCCAAGGCTTAGTTACCATTGGTTAAGACTCCCTAGTACCTGATCTCGGTGTCATACAGAGTGTGAGATAAAAAATTAGTAATTCTCTCTGTATCTGATGATGTACTTTGAATGGAAATAAAACACCACGTTGACCACAGGTGAGGACCACAGGGGCACTTAAAGAAGGCTAAAGTAGAAGTAAAAAATACATGAAGACCCTTAGTACCACTAAGGTGTAAAAGTGAATGTGCAAAAAGACCTTTAACACCACTAAAGTCAAAAGTCAAAACTAGAAAAGAATAAATTTTTTTTTTTTGAGATTTCTAATTTTAGCCCACTTACAAGTGACTCAAAGGATATAAAAGAAGATCAAGCAAATTCCTTCTTACATACACACTTGCTCTCACAGGTACAACTGCTATTCAGAAGATCTCACAGGTTGAAAAAGAAAAGTGTTTATGATTGTGCCCTAGAATGGATGAGTCTAGCTAGGGCATCATCATCCATTGAAGACAAACCATAAGCCAGGGTTTCCACCCTCTAGCAAGCCTACCTGGGAGGGTTGTGGCTCTTACGGCACCCTCGGGTAGCCACTAGGTAGACCCGTGAGGGCTGTCGTGGCCACACAAGCCCTCTGGGCAGCCTGTGGGCAGACCCGTGAGGGTCTTGTAGCAGCCCGCAGGGTTGCCGGGCTTGCACAGGCCCTTGGGCCGGCCCGTAAGGCCACGGGCTAGGGATGTGTAGGTCAACGCATGACAAAGAGAAGACGGGCAGGTCAACACAGGCAACGGTCAGTGTGGGAAAGACAGCCGAGCATAAAGGAAAAACGAACAGGGAAGTGGTACTCCGGGCAGCTAATTCAGGCAGGTACAAAAGAATTTCGGGCATCCTGTAAGTTATTGAGCAGGAGAGAGAAAAGGGCCACAAGCCCTAAATTTTGGAAGAAGACCTAATTGGGCATTTTTATGTATTTGGAAAATTGATCTTCAGATATTGTGGTTTAACCCTATTGGGGTTTGTGGAACTTTTTGAAGAGTTTCAGTCATCTCATTTATGAGATGAATTACTAATGCTTTTGGGGTTTTTGTCCTTTAAAAGTTTCCCCAGTAAAAATTCTTGTGTACATTGTGTTGATATGATGAATGATGTTTACTGCACTTATCAGTTGTTTATGTTAGTTTGCAAATTTTAAAAGTATCATGCTAATGCTGAAACTTAACAACAATTCCTACAGGAAACCTAAAAACCATCAAAGCTAAGAGCTTATCAAAACAACTCTGTATTAAATATTAGAATTTATCAACACACCTGCAGAAAACAATAAACATAATTCAATAGACGGTTTTCAAAAGCTGTCACTTATTTTGTTAATTTTGAACATGAAAAAAACAGCTACAGGAAAATACCCCTAAACTACTAGTTGCTAGACTCAAGACTCAATGAATGAATCCATACCTCTTCTGTTGATGTATTTGTAACTTTGGAATGTATTCACTTGTATATCTTATGTCTTATACCCCGATGTTTATTCCGGGAAGTGTCTGTAATGTATTTGAGTCATGTCATGCCCTGATGTTCCTATCGACAGATTCAATAATGTAAACAAGTCATGTCAAGTCATTGTGGATAACCCTCCTATTGTTCAAGGGTTAAAGTCTCCGCATTTCCGGGGCCCTAGGGTTATTAGACTCTCCTAGAGAAGTCGGCCCTAGTGAGTTATTGTCAAGTCGGGAATTAGTATAAATAGAGAGTGAGCCTCTCTATTTAACACACTCACTCACACTCAGTTGTAGCGCATAGCTGAGAGAGAAGAAGTTGCTTGGGCTAGAAAGAAAGAGGCTACTGTTGTCAGGAGATCATCTTACTATTTTGGGGTTTTACTTTTGGTGTTGATTCTATCTCTGAGGAAGTTGCGGGGTTTTCTCCATTTATGGTTTTCTCAAGGAAAAACATTGTGTTCATTGTCTCTTGTGTTTGATTGTTGTGCTTGTTATTCTCTCAGTTAAAGATCCTAATATAATGCTAGCTTAAATGATAAAAATCTAACATGGTATCAGAGCTAACCTAAGAAGAAGACACTATGTAGTTGCAGGAACTAGGGCTTCCTACTTTTTGGATCTCTCTCCACAGATTTTCAGCAAAAGAAGGTTGGGATGACTCTCCTCCCTAGGGCGCATCTTTTTGTCGAAGCAGAATCTGATTCTGAGCTTTTTCAGTTTTGGACCAGACACTGCTGCCGAAAATTAGGGCTTTCCACAGAAGTGGAATTTTTGAGTGAGCCCAGGCCTGGATTGATCTCCTCCTCAAAATTGAAGTTTAGAGATCAAGATCAAAGCATTTGATTGGACAGAACTTCGAGAAAGTCAAACCCTAATCTGCTCCTGAACCAGAACTGTAGAAATTCAGCTCCAAATCCAAATCCGACATCTTGACCTAGTAAGATCTAAATCTTTTGTATTTCCATTTGAGGTTCTCAGTTAAGATGTCTCATCATACCAAGCTTGATGAAAAGTTTGAGGGAGCTGATAACTTTCGAGCCTGGAAGTATAGGATCTTCTTGGTCTTGGAAGAAAATGAGTTGGACTCCTATATCAATGAGGAGGTTCCAGTTCCAGAGGGAGATGAGGCTAAGGCCTTACACAAGAAGAAGTTGGTTATGGCTATGAGGATTATTGCTGATTCAATCAAGGATCACCTTGTTGCTGCCTTTCACATACCTGAGTCACATGGCAGAAATCTTCAAGCCACTCGGTGTGTCCCTGGGGGCAAGTCTCGAGTCAAAGTTGTCACCTTGTTCTTGACTCCTCTGTTTAGGCTCAACTCCTAACGAAGCCAAGGGGGGTAGACCCTATTAAGTTACCAAGGCAAAATTATTTAGTATGGTGATGTTAAATTGAATGAGTTACTTAGGAGTTTGGAATTTAACCATAAACAACCATAGATGACAAGATACAAAATGAGCGCACGAAAGTACAATGCTGAGACACAATATATATATATATATATATATATATATATATAGCAAGAAAATAGCCAGTGCCTTAAAATGGAGTCAATAGATAATCAATGTACTTGCATGTGCTTGGAGTGAATGTTTTGCGATTGCCTCTTGGTACGTTTTAAGTTAATGTGAAATATGAGTTGATTAAAATTAGGCGAAAGGGGGGGACTCCAGATATAACCGAGAGTACTTGAAGTATGTCCAAAACTAAACCTTCACAGCTACCCGCAAGGAATATGTGTGCTAAATGGAGTCTTTGAGGCTATTGTTCATAATGCACCCGCAGGTGTAACAGAGATTGGCGCCTCGAGGTCACTTTTCAGGAGTTCCCGCTTCCTTTGGGTATTTTGCCACCGTAATGGTTTAATCGAGGTGTTGGATTTTCACCTGATGGTTTGTCAATTTGGGAGAGTGAATCCTAATTATTCTAGTCACTCAAGTGCTTTTGATGCAGCTTGATTGATTGGACGAACCTCAGCCAAGTGCAAAGCATACACACCGGAGTGTTGTCAATTTAGTAAATTTTAGACAAGGTGTTCTTACTAAAAAGAAAACCCCCTAAGAACCTCTTTCGATCTAAGTGGATCTCAATCGGGGAATCAAGGAGGGGTTAATTTTAATATAGCTGATGAAACAGAAAAAATAAAGATACACAATGCCAGTTTTCTAATTAGTCCTACCATGCATCTCTTTCCCCTTTTGGGTCAATCGGGAAGTTGGGTAAGTATTAAAATTACTTTGAAACTTCATATATGGAATATGGAAATGATTTCAAATCAAAGTATACTACCCTGCAGATTAGAACTACGTTAGATTTAAAAAAATATGAACGAAAAGCAAAAAAAGACACGGACGCAAATCCCCCGGGGGGGGTGGTGAATAGGGTCGAAAGAGCCTATTCGAAAAAATCTTTTGTTTTTATTAGCAGCGATTTACAATATCAGCAAATTGAAATTGATGCACTTTGGTCCTTGTTATCTGGGATCCAATGGCTTACAACAAGCTTGTAACAAGCTAAAATCAAAACACGGCGGTGGGGGAAGCTTCCGAGAAGCTCTGGTTCATCCAAGAGTTGGAAAATGGGCAGAGTCTCCTTCTCTTTTTTGTTAGACCTTCTAAAAAACAACGAGCAATTAAAATCAAATGTGCCCAAACACACTTTAAAAGTGTTTTGGGTCACCACGCTAGTTACTGAAAAAAAACTAAGTAAAAAATTATTAAAATGGGCTAATCTAGTTTTACAAAAAGGAACCAATGAAATATGCACTTTTCTTTCCGAATTTAAATCTTTGAAGAACGAAAAAAGAAACTACCTTATGAGCAAGCTTTAGATCTATGCTTTAGCTACTTGCAAAAAAGGAAATTCCTACACCTAGATCTATCTTTATGAAATTATAGATCTAAGCAAGAAGACTCTTATAAACTAGATCTAACAATATATATTCAATTCTTAGAACTAGATCTGATCATAGGAGGAAGAGACAGGTAACCGGAAGATTGATTTTAATAGAAATGAGGAAGAGAAGGGGAAAGGCCCGTTGTTGGATGGATCTGCAATGGAAACTTGTTAGTCGAATACAGAGGGGCAATGGCTTCACAATTTTTTTGGATGTACAGTGGAGTCAAACTAGATCCACAGCTCATCCAATCCTTGCTACTTGAAAGCTAAACACACAATCCTGCACGAAACCTCATGAGATCTGGATATATATATGAAAAAGAGACCAGAATTACATGCAAATAAACTTATTAAACATGTATAATCTAGATCTTCAAACATATATGCTATGAGATATAAAAAAAAAAACTAACCTTACTTGCCCAACTATACTCCTATTGATTCAGCTGAATCGTTCAAGCCAGGCAGGATTCAGATGCAGAAATTGAGAGAAAAGCCGGCAACATCAATATCTGTAAGACAATGCTTAATCCATACATATGAGAGCATTACACCATTTGGCCTCCAAAGCTTCTTTATTCCAATAATCAAAAGATTACAACAATATTACAATAGCAAGCCCTTCAATCCAACTCTAACTAGATTGGAAGTGGCATCCTGAGCTTTATTTATACAAAAAAATGGAGATCCAGCCCAGGGGGGTGCAAATCCCAAGGAGATATACCACTGTAGCTGAAGGAGAGTCCATTAATGCCTGATTTGTGTCTAGCTGAGCCAGATTTGAGTCTCACTGAGTGCAACTGTCAATCGAGGGGTTGATCTGACTGACACCTCAACCTGTTGACTGAAGCATTCACCAAAACTCATCCAGATGAGCCCAAACATGTGGAGGAGAGAGGGAGGGCGAAATTTCCCATAAAGGATGTTGAAGTTAAACTCTGGATCTGTCCAGATCACCTCCTTCAGTCAAGGATTTGTCAGATCCTGTCAATCTGGTTCAGATCTGACTGATTTCAATCAAATTGATTGAGAATCCACTAATCTAGGATTTTGGATTTGCTCCATTATTCATCAATTTATTATTTAAAATAATCAATAATTGATTTTTTGGGGCTTTCTGACCTGAATGATGGAAAATCACTCAAAAGTAGGAATAGCGGGTCCATGGGTTTACATGGTGCTTTTGGCTTAAAAATGAGCACCTACATGACTGAAACTGATTATTTGGCCCACTTTTATTACAAAATCAATTTTTCCAATTAAACTATTAAAAAATAGCCTAAGTTTTGGAAAAATTAAATTTTAATGAAAAACACTGAAAAACTAAAAATTTGAAAAATTAAAAAAACCTAAGGGGACTTAGACATGTTCATATGACTCGACCATGATGTCTAGCATGTTTATACATTGACACATAGACTCTAATGGCCTCAATATGCTTAAATGCCAAGCAGACCACCCCAACTTTGGAGGTATGGAGTGAAAAACTCAGAAATTATCAGTCGTTTATTCAACAACCAATAATAACCAAGGGAAAAAACACCCTGGGCTGATCGGATTGACAAATAAAGTATAAGAGACCTAGTCTTTTACAGACACTATCATGCTAGAACATTTATTACAATTCCCCCATGGGGTATGAAGATGTGATATAGTACAACAAGGTTTCCCAGAAGCAAGACTGAAGGTCTTCTGAAGTCCGAACAAGTTATCCTTGTCCGGTTCACCAGGCTCACTTGATCAAAAACCACCAAGTACAACTTAGGTGGTAACACACCTCATACTACAGGTGTCCTCCCTAAAGACACCTAAAGCTGTGTTTGATGCCCTAACCAAACTGTTTGAAGAGAAGAACATAAACCAGAAGATGACTCTGAGGAACCAACTGAAGAATGTAAAGATCCAGAATGCAGAGACCATCCAGTCTTACTTTACAAAGGTCTCTTAGATCAAGGAACAGCTGGAAGCAGTAAATAAAGAAGTGGAGAATGCAGAGATTGTGATGACCACCTTGAATGGTCTACCTAAGGCATGGGACTCTTTCATTCAAGGGATTTGTGCTAGAAAGAAGCTAGTCAAGTTTAGTAGACTATTGGAAGAATGCTTTCAAGAAGAAGCTCGAGAAGAAAAGATGGGAAGTGAAGATCAAACTCTCACAGTCCACACCAAGAAAACTGGAAGGGACCATCATCACTCAAAAGGTAAGATTTCACACTCTAAAAGAGATCTGTCTACTATTAGATGTTACACATGTGATGAGAAAGGTCACATATCCAAAGAATGCCCTAACACAGGGAACTCAAAGAAGAAAAAGGGAAACAAGAGAAGACATCATGCTCATGCTGCAGAGGATGATGAACCTTCCACAAAGAGAATCAGACAAGAAAGTGACGATTCTTTAAGTAATGAAGAATATGTGTTGATCTCTGCTCTCACTAGAACTATCTCACATGGAAGCAATGATTGGCTTATAGACAGTCGTGCTTCCTGTTGCCGCCTTTCACACACCTGGGTCACGTGGCAGAAATCTTCAAGCCACTCGGTGTGTCCTTGGGGGCAAGTCTCGATTCAAGGCTGTCATCTTGTTCTTGACTTCTCCGTTTAGGCTCAACTCCTAACAAAGCCAAGGGGGGTGGACCCTATTAAGTTATTAAGGATAATTACTTAGTGTTGTGATGTTAAACTGAATGAGTTACTTAGGAGTTTGCAATTTAACTATAGATGATCAAAGATGGCAAGATACAAAAGATGAACACACGAAAGCACAATGCTGAGACACAATATATATATAAAACAAGAAAATAACCAGTGCTTTAGAATGGGGTCAAAAAATAGAAACAATGTACTTGCATGTGCTTGGAGTGAATGTTTTGCGATTGCCTCTTGGTACGTTTTAAGTCGAATTTGAAGTGTGAGTTGATTAAAATTAGGCGAAGGGGGACTCCAGATATACCTTAGAGTACTTTGGAGTATGTCCAAAACTAAACCTTCACGGCTACCCGCAAGGAATATGTGGGCTGAAATGGAGTCTCTGGGGCTATTGTTCATAACGCACCCGTTAGGGTGTGACAGAGATCAGCGCCCCGATGTCACTTTTCAGAAGTTCCCACTTTCTTTGGGTATTTTGCCACCGTGATGGTTCGATCTAGGTGTTGGATTTTGACTTGTTGGTTTGTTAATTTGGGAGAGTGAGTCCTAATTATACTAGTCACTCAAGTGCTTTTGATACAGCTTGACTGATCGAACGAACCGCAGCAAAGTGCAGAGCATACACACTGGAGTCTTGTCAATTTTAGTAAGTTTTAAACTGGGTGTTCTTGTTTAAAAGAAAACCCTCCAGGGACCTCTTTCGATCCAAGTGGATCTCAATCGGGGAATCGAGGAGGGGTTAATTTTATAATAGCTGAGAAACAAATGATCAAAAGAAAACAGATACACAATTCTAGTTTTCTAATTAGTCCTACCACGAATCTCTTTCCCCTTTCGGGTCAATCGGGAAGTCATGGGGTAAGTATTAAAATTACTTTGAAATATAAAGTATGGAATATGAAATTAATAATAAAATAAATTATACTACCCTGCAGATTAGATCAATGCTAGTTTGAAAAGAAATGAGAAAAAAGCAACAAAAAGGACACCGACGCAAATCCCCCCAGTGGGGATGGGGAATGGGCTCGAAAGAGCCTATTCAAAAAATAATTTTATTAACACCGGTTACAATATCAGAGAATTGATATAATTCCTCTTGATCCTTATATGGATTGAAATCAAGAGATTAAAAGGTGCGAAAATCAAAGGTTTTAGTCAAATGGGAGACCCCTGGGGGGATTTGAACGCTCCTAAGGACACTTCCGAACAGCATCTTCATTTATTTTCTGTTACACCTGCTAAAAACCAGTGAGCATGTTAGAATAACATATGCCCAAAATCACTTTAAGAGTACCTTTGGATCAGCCTACCTTAACTCAAAAAAGATGAAGTTAAAACTAGCCAAACAAGTGAAAAAAGGAACCAAGGAAAACAAGCTTTCTTTGGGATCTTGGTTTGCTATTTGTGCAACCAATGAAATATGCACTGATTGCTGGATTTATCTTTTATAACAACAAATAGAAATCTAATGCATGCAAGCTACAAGTTTTCTTTAAATTTCCATGCAAAAGGACGATTTCCCTAAAGCTAGATCTAGAATGCTTATGAAACTTTTTAACTGCAAGATCTAGACTATGGGCTTTGATAAGATAGATCTATGTTGGAATTACTTTTAAGATGATAGATCTAAGTAATAAAATCAAAGCTATTAACAAAGTAACCGGGTAAAAATGTTGATTTTGAGGGAGGAAGAGGAGGAGAGAAATGTTGGTTTCCTTGAAGATCCACAGTGGAGCTTTCAGGTGGAATGTCGAAGGACTATGCCTTTGGAAGGTTTTGAAGAGAGTGAAGAAGCAAACTAGATCAGCATCATCTCCAATGTAGGAACCTACAGCTCAGCTGAAATCAAAGAATTTGCCAAGAAACTTGTGAGATCCGATTAGTACATACACAGAGATTCAAGATAACATGCATATAAGCTTATAGGACATGTTGAATCTCGATCTATAAACATGCATCAAAGGAAAGAGATGGTCAATAAAATTATTGAAAAGCACCTTTCCTATCAAGATTATAATAAGCCTATTATCAATCTTAACAACGAATCTACAAGCAATTAACAAAAAAAATGAATACAGATACAGGTTACCTCAGTAAAAATAATGGCAATAATCATCCACACATGTAATTGCACAACACCGTCTAGCCTCCAAAGCTTTTCTTTATTTCAAATGAAGAATAACAACAGTACAATAGCAGCAGCACCTCAATCCCAGTTCTAACTCCTGTAAGAGGAGGCTTATGCTTGGATATATACAAAAACAAGGAGATCCAGCCCAGGGGGGGCACAAATCCCAAGGAGATAGACCAAATATGCTGATGGAGAGTCCATCAATGCCTGATCTGTGTCTAACTGAGCCAGATCTGAGTCTCACAGAGTGCAATTGTCAATCGGAGAGCTGATCTGACTAACACCTCAACCTGTTGACTGAAGCATCCACCAAAACTCATCCAGATGAGCCAAAACATGTTGAGGAGAGAGGGAGGGCGAAATTCCCCATAAAGGATGCTGAAGATCAACTTTGGATCTGATTTTATCACCTCCTTCAGTTAAGGATTTGTCAGATCCAGTCAATCTGCTTCAGATCTGACTGATTTCAATCAAATCGGCTGAGAATCCACTGATCTATGATTTTGGATTTGCTCCATTATTCATCAATTTATTAATTAAAATAATCAATAATTTATTTTTGGGGTTTTCTGACCTGAGTGATGGAAAATCACTCAAAAATAGGAAATAGTGGGTCCATGGGTTTACATGGTGCTCTTAGCTTGAAAATGAGCACCTACATGACTGAAACTGATTATTTGGCCCACTTTTATTACAAAATCATTTTTTCCAATTAAACTATTAAAAATAGTCTAAGTTTTGGAAAAATTAAAATTTTAATAAAAAACACTGAAAAAACTAAAAAATTGAAAAATTGAAAAACACCTAGGGGGACTTAGACATGTTCATATGACTCGACCATGATGTCTAGCATGCTTATACATTGACACATAGACTCTAATAACCTCAATAGGCCTAAATGCCAAGCCAACCACCCCAACTTTGGAGGTATGGAGTGAAAAGCTCAGAAATTATCAGTCATTTATTCAACAACCAATAATAACCAAGGGAAAAAACAGCCTGGGCTGATCGGATTGACAAATAAAGTATAAGAGACCGAGTCTTTTATAGACACTATCATGCTAGAACATTTATTACAATTCCCCCATGGGGTATGAACATGTGATATAGTACAACAAGCACTTCCCAGAAGTACTTCCAAAGGTCTTCTGAAGTTCGAACAAGTTATCCTTGTCCGGTTCACCAGGCTCACTTGATAAAAAACCACTAAATACAACTTAGGTGGTAACATTCTGGCTCCAACTGCGGGATGTGTGCTCGATCTGGTCTTTAAGGCAAGGAGAGGATACGAGAACACCAGAATCTCTGGTTTATATACCTTGTAAAAACATCTCAACTTGATAAGAAAAACCTCAGTAGCACAAGTTTTATAAAAAACCAAATGAACCATTACGCTGATTTATTTAAACAACATAAATGTAACTACCTAAAAGAAGCAAAGTTTTATTATAGCTAAGTAGAAATGCAGAAAGTAAATGCTCTCTTTCAAGGAGCTTATTTTCCTACTCTAAGCATGCTATAAAAAGGGTTAAGTGTAATAAAAAATCCAATGTAACCACCTAAGCATTTTATTAACATAAAATTTGTTTTCCTTGTGTTTGGTTACCAGCCAAAGTAATAATACTTTATTCAGAAAATGAAAACCTACATGATGATTCAGGATGGGCGGGATGGATGGGAGATCATAGGCATGAACAATGTCATAAAAATTCTTCCCAAACTTATATGTGCTCATGCAGGCTGCTTCTATCCATGACTGGATAGGACTGATATACCAATGAGAACGATGAGGTAGGCTGACTACATCATCATACTGATCATCGGGGTTTATCAAATGATAACTTGTTGCAAAAGCCCCAAGTATCTCCAAATCATAAGGAACCTCTATATGTGAAAAAGATGGCTGAGACTGTGTTGAGGCCTGGAAAATCGCAGGCGGCAACAGTAAGGGATTCTCCCCAATCAACGTTCCCAACTAGCCCGTTGACTGTTTGGTATAGGGAATCCGTCCGGTTTACGGTCCGGCCACCATAGGTCAAAGTAACAAAACATGGGTTTACCGGTTGCGGCCTGGTCCACCGAAATTTGTATTTTGACTTAAGAATGAAATGCAAGTATCTACCTAATTATGCAGGATGGTGAAGGATGCAAGGAGCATTCACAAAGTGATGCGCAGGTTCTTACCTCTCGTCTTAGGCTCACTAGCATCTGAATCATACATGCAGCTATGCAATGACCTAACTATCTATCTATCCCTATCTACCTATCCCCGGGGAGCCAACTTATATTTAATATATATGAGTAATGCCGATGTGCACACACGATAAAAGCAATTACAGATAGCTGACATTTACTTTTACAAGCATGAACAATGAAAGATATTTCTACAACCAGATAGCTAATTGTTTCATGATAAGCATGCATTACTCATGGTGGTTATTTCATAAAATAAATTAGAAATCATTTAAACAAGACATAGGTCATAAAGTTAGAACGATCTCACGATTCATGGACACAATGCTGAAAAACAAAGTAGTTCATCTTTCAACTATCCATGGCAAAACATTTGAAATCCCACCGATCTTCTTTCAACAGGAAAACTGCAATTTCTATTGCAAAATGAAGTAGTTCTTCTTACAATATGTCATCGCCAGTCTTACTGGGGGAAAAATCCCCTATTCCTTCTACGCTTCCTACTTTTATACAAAAAGGTCAAAATGGTTGGGCTGCCCAAAGCGACCTTTGGGATTCCCAACCTTTTGTTTTCCCAACACTTCATTTCTCAAAAAGCTTTTACAAAATTATTAAATTATTACAAAGTTGACCGGTCCTTTATGAGGAGGGTCCCGCCTGGCTATCTAAAAACTTCTTCCATGCTATTGCTTCAGCAGCAATGCCTTCAAATGCGCAAGGCTCTAGGAACTGAATGTTGATTTCGAACTTTTCAACTTGGTTCTTGATGGCCTCGATCCTTGCTGGGCTCAACCGAAGTTGATCTTCTAGAAACTGCATGCTAACGGCTGCGTGGCCTACCTCGTTCTTCAGTACTAGGTCATCAATGGCTCTAATTTGCTGAGTTCTGGCCTCTGCATCTTGATATCTTTTCTGTAATATTTCCATAAAGGCCTCATGGTCCGGGAACTCTTCAAGCCTATGCTCAGCCTCTGTTTGACATCGGTTGTACATATTCAGGAGCCTTCTGAAATACTCTGAGCATGCTCCCTGCGTCTTTTTTACAGCCTTCTTGAAGTCTTCTGCAGTACTGATGGCGAACTCTACCAGGTTGTGATCTCTCTTGAGGGCTTGATGGTCTTTCGCTGGTAGCCCTTCTGGAGTCTCGGCATCATCTTCCGGCCTTGCCATTCTGGCACTCAAAACCTCAAGAACCTCCTGAGATCGATCAACGAAGTATGAGGAAGTTTCCATGATCTCTTCTAGCCTGTTGTCAATCTGAAGGACTTTGCACCTCTCTTCTTCCAGAGCAGTCTGCAGTTGTAGCATTTGAGCCTTTTGAGCCAGGATATATTCTTTAAATGGCTGCAGATTTACCTACTGTTCCTTAGCCGTCTCCAGATCAGCAGTCAGAGAAGCGAGCTTCTCTTTCAGTTCTTTGGCGTATGAATCATTGGACTCATAGATGATCTTTATCTGTTCCTCTAGATCTTCCACCTTTGCTAGTAACTGTTCCTTATCACTCTTTAGACTTTGGGCTTCCTGTTGTACGTTTTCTAGGGACTCCTGTGCTGTTCCCTTTGCTTGCATCTCCACTTGAATGGTATAGACTTCACCTTTTGAGGATTCCAGTTCCTTTTGCATGTGCTCATATTTCCTCTTGAGTCTATTACCTTCATCTCTTTCTTTTCTCAGTGTGTCTTTTAGTTGAGCAGAGGTCTTCTTAACTGACTCTAGTTCAATCATCATCCTGTTTATGTTGTCCTCAGATGCATCAATCATGGCAGCCCCGACTCTTATCGTGAACCTAGGATCCTTGTCTGTCCCTAGCATGACAGCGGTATCCGTGACCATCTTCCCTGATAGATCTTTCGCTTCCACCTTCTTTTCCGTCCTCCTCATTATTATTTTGGTGGCCCTGTCATAATAGACATTGCTGAAGTCGGGGACTTCCTCTCCTTTTTTCTAAGTGAAAGGTATTAGCTGAAGCGTAGGGGTCACAAGAGTGCTAGCAGCAAGTATTTGCAAGGTCTGCACCTCTGGGTTTTCCTCTTCCTAGGTCTGCCTTGCTGGAGTTTCAGAAGCTGACTATTGGGCCAATTTCATTTTATCAGCCTCTTGCTTTTGGAGCTCTTCATCCAGCTTTCTTTTTGCCTCTTCAGTTGCTAGTCTAGCTACTTCTTCAGCCTCTTTGGCTGCTTCTTGGGCCTTTTCAGCTGCTTCTTGGGCAGCTTTTCTTTTTTCTTCTTCTCCTTTCTGCAGCCATTCTGCAGCTTCCTGTTCTAGCTTCTGGGCCTCTTCCTGTCTCCTCTTGGTCTCTTCTTCAGCTCTGGCCTGCTCAGCTCTGGCTTGCTCAACCCCTTTTCCACCCTTGGTGGGGTTCTTAGGCTTAAACCTCCTTCTCAGAGCTATCAAGTTAGGGGCACTTCGGAAGACAGATTCTTCCTTGTCAAAGTGGTGAGTGTACTCAAAATGTACTTTATGTTCTTTACAGTGCTCTGCCATTTTACCGTGAGTATCATTCCTTCGAAAAGTCATGTCACCAAAATGGAACTTCCCCAATTCTTCTATGAACTCTGCAGCTTGTTTTACCTTGGAAAATCTGTAGCTACCTAGTTTGAATGGCAGCAGAGGATATGTAGCCTTCTTTTGCTCAAAAAGGTAATTCCCTATTCCATCAATGAATACCTGCCTGACTGCCTCTTTATGAATAACATAATCTGTTGCGTATTTGGGCAGCAATAAGGGGCATTTCGTGCCACCAAACATTCTGATGTACATGCCATTCTCAGTCAGGAAATAGTCTGCATGCTCTTCTATTACCTGCATGGCCTCCTCTGACACATAGTCACACTCCTTCTGAAAGATGAGTGTGTAGAGTGGCATGATGAATTGCTCGCAGACCTCCCAGTAGTGGCTATGGTACTACTGCGCCCACAGTGGTTTGTAAGCGGCGTATACAGCCATTCTTTCCCTGTCCCAGATGCACCTGAGACCGGGGAAAGGCTGGTTACACACTATGCAATCTACCAATATCGAGCTCATGTAAAATTCGGACTTTTTTTTGGATTCTCCTCCCAAGGAAGCAACCACGCAAGAGGAAAGACTGCTTGATACTAGGCTGGCCCAATTGAAGACCGTTCCTTGGGTTGCTACGTGGAACATAATGGGTATCCATTCAAATTTGAAGAGTCTGCCATGGGCTCTCTCGAAGATCCTATTCAGCATCAGGGCTATAAATCTGTAAGGAGCCCTCAAGCTTGCTGTATCATACTCTCCAGTTGCTCTGTGTCTGTAAAGTTTTCCCTGCAAGAGCATCTTATTCAGGGTTTCCACCAAGTCCATTCTGATGTTTTCCAGCCAAGCATCAGATATAAAGATTTGAGGTTCTGGCAGATGATAGGCCAACGCCACATACCCTGGGATAAATGCAGCGTAGCCCTGGCTTTCGACATTTGCTATGAGCATTGTGGTTGTGTTTATATGGGGCACAATCCATCTAATAACCTCGGAGCATGGGAACAACTCTGGTCTGGTAGCCACCTTCATGATGGCAGATCTCTCTATGTTTGCATAGATTGGTTCTTCTTCTAGACCCATGTTATGAACTTCCCTGCGGGAAATCAATCTGTATATGTCACCCCATTTATAGTCAGGCTCCACACCAGAAATACATTGGGTGTCTTCATATGTATATTCAGTCTTTGTGACGACCTCTATATCTGGTTGTTCTTCGACCATAGGGGCCTTCTTCTTCTGTCTTTTGGACATTGTAAGTTCCTCCTGCCATGTATAACATTGTGACATTAAGCAATTCGAATTTGCAGACATTGTGTAGCAGTTTATTCCTTCTCAAGTGTATCATGACTGTAACCAGTCAATGAAATTAAGACATAAACCCTTCAGGCTGAATAATTGAACTAGTATGAAATACTGTGCAATGTGCTATTGTCCTATGCCTAGTATGATAAGGTTCAGTGTATCAATGTATACATTGCTCAGCCCTATAATGCCTTAAGACTAGGGTGCAACATTTTATGATCTGATCTACATGAAGTAAGCTTATCAACCATACTTATGCCAGTATTAATTCTGCACTATTTAGCAATATGCCACTTTTCTCATGATAGCAATACATTTAAACAAACATGTATATCATATGCAAGGTGTGACATTTAGCTATTATTCTATTGCATAACAAACATAGCGAAGGATTGAATGCCTCAAGCCCGTGCCAGTCAACACTTTAACCATAAAACCCAGCAGACCCAAGACTAATGAAAACTCATGAAACTTGCGGTGGAAATGTTACATTAACTTGACTATACATTTCGCTCTCAGCGGGGAGTGTATGAACTTCTCTGCACAGGGTCCTCCCATCAAGAACACTACCCATGTTGCTTTCAACCAACGCATGGTAATGGCGATACCTTTCCTTTAAATAGCTAGGGCTTTAGGCGACAGGGCACGAAAGGGTGGTGAAATCAACACAGGCTGGGCTCAAGAGTGGCCATAAAATATTCTAAAAAACCTACCCCCCCCGGCAAACTACGGGTTTAACATCAAGCCTCGGCGAGGTCGAGTAGAAACGTGCAGGTGAAACGGCTATGGCGTAAAGGCCGGGTAACGCGCCATGGAAACAACAGTCGACAACAACCCCAAAACAATATTCACACCCGTCTATCTTCTTCCTAACATGAAAGTGCAGGAAGGTTTGGCGCAGACGGCGTAACGACCGTCTGCGTCGAAAACCCCTAAACCCCTATGTGCACAAGGCAGCAAAATAAAAGGCGAAAACAAACCGCTCAAAAGGTTAAAACGCCTTTGCCATGGTCAAAAGATAAAAATCCCACTCATAGAAGCTTAAAACCTAGCCGGATGGGGGAACCGTCGGGAACATCTAAACCCCCGAGAGAAAACCATTAATAGTTTAAGTGCGATGTGGAAAAAGACCTACCTGGCAATCCGGCAAAACGGGCGAGTCGATGACGGTTGGAATCTTACTTCTGCCACCTGGAAGCTGGTACATCGACAAATAACAATAAAAACCAAATTGTCGCCCCCGTATATATAAACCTTTCACACATGTGAGGAGACAATAAATCGGGCGTCGGAGGGATTTCCAATCGGCAGCCAAGAGTGGCCTTCCCTCCGCAACAGCAGAAGGTCACAACGTCTACCAAGCCGGGTATACGCGCATGGCGGGCAATAAATCGGCTGATCGGCCGTCGAACGGTTCCCCAATTGGGAGGTTAAAGCTTGAAACCATCCGCAACAGCGGCAGCAAAGAACCTGAAAGCTTCCAATTTTTGTTACATGCGTTGGACGTCGGGAGGATCTCAAGTTGGCGAAAGAAAGCTCACAACCTTCTGGAACGGTGGAAGAAAACATGGTCAATGGTTCCGATTTAAAACTTGAAATCAGTCGAAAAAACACATAAGTCGGGAGAAAAACGGAAGCTGACATCAAAGCCCAGCCGCAACGGCTAGATAAAAGATCGAAAGAGCGTCCGATGCCCAATCAGAAAACATCCGCCGTAAATAAAAGGAATCGGCAGTCGGAAGGTTATGCAATCGGGGTGACAATCTTCAAAACAAACGCAACGGTGGAAAACTCAAGCAAAACAACTTCCGATTTTAATAAGCTTCAAGTACGTTTAATAGCAGCAATCCGGCTAGTTTCCGAAGGCATCTCAAGGCTTCAAGCATTAAAACATTATGAGAAAACAATGCATCAAAGTAGGGAAGGAAAAACAAGCTAATCCAAAACAAAGGGGGGTCCCAGAATTTTTTTAGAATTTTGGGAAATTGTTGTAGCTGCAACAATTGGCGACTACCTGGTGAACTCCAGATCTCTGAATTAACCTTTCCCCAGCTCAAGACTGCATGACTAAAATTGAAATTATCTAGATGTTTGCATTCCTAAGCCAGCCCATTTTATGCATTCAATTACTCAGAAGAAGCCCGATCTTTTGGGAGAAGGTAACATCAGCAGTGTTTTAGGTCTGAATAACTCTTTTGAGGCCAAGTATGTGAGGTTTATTTGCCTGTCCTTAGATAGTTTCCAGCTTGGACACCACAAGATTGTAACAGATAGTAAGCAGTATAATCCTTTTGTTCCTCATTCCCATGCCAATTTGCACTTTTGTGTTTTTTTTAAATTTTATTCCTTTGACATGAGTCCTCCTGCAGGCCTTTCTTACTGAATTTTAATTCAGGATCCTCTATCCCATAGTGTCCTTTTGTGTGAACAAGATACTTTATATTTAATTCACGGACGGAGAGGATCTTGTGGCCATTTAGTATTTCATGCTTGTCAAGCTTTGTTTTGGTATGTCTTATTCCTTTCAGGAGTTTTGACTCTTGATAGATTTTAGCTTTTCTGCCATTATGGCATGGGATTATTTATATATGATATACTATCTTACTCTGCTTCCTTTCCGTGGATCTTATGCTGTCACCCCCTTGGATATTAAAATGTGAGGTGGACGGAGCCTCGAAATAGTATTCCAGACCTCCTTTACTTCTGAGTTATTTACAGGGGTTAAGTGAGACTTCAATGGATGCATGCCAATTAGGAATACGGTTACTAGAAGACATTCTTATGCTTTAAAGCACAGTCTTTCGCTCAAGATTTTAGTTAGTAAAGAACCCTGATGTTCCCATTGCAACCAAAAGTTTGCCTCTTTATTCAAAATCAAAAGGAGAGATAACAAAGTACTAAAGCAAAAGAAAAAGAAACATAAACAAAGCAAATAACCAAAAGAAAGAAAAAACATCAAAGCATTCAAGCAAGAAAACCAGCACCTAGTAAAAACAAACAATTTATTTATGTACAAAAAGAAAAAACAAAAGAAAACAAAAATTTTGCCCATTCCTGAAATTTTAAAACTAGAGGACTAAGGAATGAGCTGGATTTAGACGTGAGTTAACTAACCATGGTCCAATTGTGCTGTTATTGAAATGGAACCCATATCTAAAATCCTGCAGTCATCACTTTCAGCCTGAGGGAGTTGAAGGAGCTCAGGCTGAGTGTCCATCATAGAATTGGCCCCTTTTGAGGAATGATGTCTTGGCTTAAGCTCAGTCAGGTAGTTTCCCAGGATAGAATTAGCAGACTCATTGCCTTCTCCTAACTTAGTGACAGTATACTTCATGTATGGTTCTCTCAGAATTTTTATTGGATTTGGGGTACCCTTGAGAGGTAACAACAGGTGCGACCAATCTGAAGCAAAATAACCTTTCAACCTGGCAACCCAATCTCGGTTGAGAATGAGCCCATATCCCCTTGGTATGTCAGCCACCATAATATCAATGAATTGGCATATCTTGTTGTTTGCAGCCAAACGAATGAGGACATTCTTCATTTCTCCCACCACCTTGACACCTGTGCGATCTAATTGAGTTACTTCACGAGGTGTGGATTCTAGCTGTCCATTAATCCTTTTACAAATCTCAAGGGGCATCACATTCACTACTGCTCCAGAGTCTACTAAGCAATTATGCACATTATAATTCAATATTTCTAGAGTCAAAAGGAAAGGCGGGGTGTCAAGGTTTTCTTTCCAACCTGGTTCTTGGTCTTCTTCTCCTAGTTGGTTATGAGCAGGTATATCCTTTATTAGCTCTCGAGTTTCATCAAAGCTTTCCCCATTAACACCGGTCTGTTCTTCTACAAGTTTGACATTCTCAATGATTGGCTCGGTCCTCTGGTTGAGGGTATTGTTCTTATGCGTTTTGCCTTCGTCCAACTTCTTAACATTCTCCTGCGCATTGTTAATTTTAGAAACCATTTCATTTTCTTGGTATATGACTCCCATGTCCTTTGTGGTTGTAGACGTGCATTCAGATTTAGGAGTGTCATCTTCAATGTCAAATAGTGACATACCACTCCATCAGAACATAGTATCATCCTCTAGTTTTCTTATGATCTGTTTCTCCTTTTCTTCCTCCCCACTGTCCTTAATCAATTTAGGGTCCAACAACTTGTTCATCACCAATGTCATTGAATGTAACCATTGAGGACACTTCTTCTCAGAATGAGGTTGTTGGTGAAAGGTACAGAAATTATCCCCTCCCACTTCTGTTATGTTTATTGATGTCGAATTGGAAGGAGGAACTTGCCATTGGTCGTTGTTTTCTCTTTTCGGATAGTGAGGCTTATAAGATTTCTGAACGTCTGCTTCCCTTTCCAGATCTATTATTCGGTTGGATAATTTCTGGAGCATTTTCATTATTCCTTGATAATCATGTGGTTGATCTTCTCTAGGTTCTGACAGCAATGAGATTCTTCCCGTCTTGATCTTGTCTTCAAGTGAATCAGGATAATCTTCTACACTCTCACTTTCAGCCTCTACCCTTTCGGCCTCTTCATAAGTCTCTACCAGTGTAGGCTTGACTTTCATCTTGGCAAACATGGCCAGTTCAGGCCCCAGGGCTGAGGTGTAATACTCAATTAAAACCTTGTCTGAAGGTCTGTCCACTGCAGAAAAGTTTTTTAGGTACATTGAAAATCTTTGAGTGAAACTATGTACCTTTTCACTCTTCTCTTTTCTTAGCCTACCGAGACCATTCATCAATGAGGCATGTGTCTTCTGAGCAGAATATTTACTTCTGAAAAATCTGTCAAAGGTGTTCCAATCAGGAATGGAGTTTGCAGGCAGATTGAAATACCAAGATGTTGCTGCTCCTTTCAGAGTGTGCGGGAACAGCCTACAAACCACATCTTCATACTCCCCAGTCCTTAGCCCTTCTAATGCTAGGTAAAAGCTTTGGAGGTGATCATCGACAGCAATCCCTTCCTCAGGGTCAAACTTAGGCAAAAGCTTGTCAAAGGCTTGAGGTAGATTATGCAAAGGAGGTGTTAAGTTTAGAGGGGACCTAGCTTTCCATGCCGGTAGAGGGTTGGGTTGATTACCAGCCATGAGCAAAGGTAAACAGATAAGTCGCTGGGAAAAACAATCCTTCAAGGATAGTACCAGAATCTGCAAATTCTTGAGTTAGGTTGCAAGCTTCGAAACATCTGCTGGTAGGATAGTCTCGGGGAATTAAGTTCCACGGCCAGCCATTTACTAGCGGCCCTCCTTCTAGCGCAAAAACTATTGAGGCCTAGAAAATCGCAGGCAGCAACAGTAAGGGATTCTCTCCAATCAACGTTCCCAACTAGCCCGTTGACTGTTTGGTATAGGGAATCCGTCCGGTTTACAGTCCGTCCATCATAGGTCAAAGTAACAAAACAAGGGTTTATCGGTTGCGGCCCGGTCCACCGGAATTTGTATTTTGACTTAAGAATGAAATGCAAGTATCTACCTAATTATGCAGGATGGCGAAGGATGCAAGGAGCATTCACAAAGTGATGTGCAGGTTCTTACCTCTTGTCTTAGGCTCACTAGCATCTGAATCACACATGCAGCTATGCAATGACCTAACTATCTATCTATCCCTATCTACCTATCCCTGGGGAGCCAACTTATATTTAATATATATGAGTAATGCCGATGTGCACACATGATAAAAGCAATTACAGATAGCTGACATTTACTTTTACAAGCATGAGCAATGAAAGATATTTCTACAACCAGATAGCTAATTGTTTCATGATAAGCATGCATTACTCATGGTGGCTATTTCATAAAATAAATCAGAAATCATTTAAACAAGACATAGGTCATAAAGTCAGAACGATCTCACGATTCATGGACACAATGCTGAAAAACAAAGTAGTTCATCTTTCAACTATCCATGGAAAAACATTTGAAATCCCACCGATCTTCTTTCAACAGGAAAACTGCAATTTCTATTGCAAAATGAAGTAGTTCTTCTTACAATATGTCATCGCCAGTCTTACTGGGGAAAAAAGCCCCTATTCCTTCTACGCTTCCTACTTTTATACAAAAAGGTCAAAATGGTTGGGCTGCCCAAAGTGACCTTTGGGCTTCCCAACCTTTTGCTTTCCCAACGCTTCATTTCTCAAAAAGCTTTTACAAAATTATTAAATTATTACAAAGTTGACCGGTCCTTTATGAGGAGGGTCCCACCTGGCTATCTAAAAACTTCTTCCATGCTGCTGCTTCAGCAGCAATGCCTTCAAATGCGCAAGGCTCCAGGAACTGAATGTTGATTTCAAACTTTTCAACTTGGTTCTTGATGGCCTCGATCCTTGCTGGGCTCAACCGAAGCTGATATTCTAGAAATTGCATGCTAACGGCTGCGTGGCCTACCTCGTTCTTCAGTACTAGGTCATCAATGGATCTAATCTGCTGAGTTCTGGCCTCTGCATCTTGATATCTTTTCTGTAATATTTCCATAAAGGCCTCATGGTCCGGGAACTCTTCAAGCCTATGCTCAGCCTCTATTTGACATCGGTTGTATGTATTCAGGAGCCTTCTGAAATAATCTGAGCATGCTCCTATGTCTTTTTTACAGCCTTCTTGAAGTCTTCTGTAGTACTGATGGCGAACTCTACCAGGTTGTGATCTCTCTTGAGGGCTTGATGGTCTTTTTCTGGTAGCCCTTCTGGAGTCTCGGCATCATCTTCCGGCCTTGCCATTCTGGCACTCAAAACCTCAAGAACCTCCTGAGATCAATCAACGAAGTATGAGGAAGTTTCCATGATCTCTTCTATCCTGTTGTCAATCTGAAGGACTTTGCACCTCTCTTCTTCCAGAGCAGTCTGCAGTTGTAGCAGTTGAGCCTTTTGAGCCAGGATATATTCTTTAAATGGCTGCAGATTTACCTACTGTTCCTTAGCCGTCTCCAGATCAGCAGTCAGAGAAGCGAGCTGCTCTTTCAGTTCTTTGGCGTATGAATCATTGGACTCATAGATGATCTTTATCTGTTCCTCTAGATCTTCCACCTTTTCCAGTAACTGTTCCCTATCACTCTTTATACTTTGGGCTTCCTGTTGTACGTTTTCTAGGGACTCCTGTGCCGTTCTCTTTGCTTGCATCTCCACTTGAAGGGTACAGACTTCACCTTTTTAGGATTCCAGTTCCCTTTGCATGTGCTCATATTTCCTCTTGAGTCTATTACCTTCATCTCTTTCTTTTCTCAGTGTGTCTTTTAGCTGAGCAGAGGTCTTCTTAAATGACTCTAGTTCAATCATCACCTTGTTTATGTTGTCCTCAGATGCATCAATCATGGCATCCCCAACTCTTATCGTGAACCTAGGATCCTTGTCCGTCCCTAGCATGACAGCGGTATCCGTGACCATCTTCCCTGATAGATCTTTCGCTTCCACCTTCTTTTTTGTCCTCATTATTCTTTTGGTGGCCCTGTCATAATAGACAGTGCTGAAGTCGGGGACTTCCTCTCCTTTTTTCTGAGTGAAAGGTATTAGCTGGAACGTAGGGGTCACAAGAGTGCTAGCAGCAGGTATTTGCAAGGTCTGCACCTCTGGGTTTTCCTCTTCCTGGGTCTGCCCTGCTGGAGTTTCAGAAGCTGACTGTTGGGCCAATTTCATTTTTTCAGCCTCTTGCTTTTGGAGCTCTTCTTCCAGCTTTCTTTTTGCCTCTTCACTTGCTAGTCTAGCTACTTCTTCAGCCTCTTTGGCTACTTCTTGGGCCTTTTCAGCTGCTTCTTGGGCAGCTTTTCTTTTTTCTTCTTCTCCTTTCTGCAGCCATTCTGCAGCTTCCTGTTCTAGCTTCTGGGCCTCTTCCTGTCTCCTCTTGGTCTCTTCTTCAGCTCTGGCCTACTCAGCTCTGGCTTTCTCAGCCCCTTTTCCACCCTTGGTGGGGTTCTTAGGCTTAAACCTCCTTCTCAGAGCTGTCAAGTTAGGAGCACTTCGGAAGACAGATTCTTCCTTGTCAAAGTGGTGAGTGTACTCAAAATGTACTTTATGTTCTTTACAGTGCTCTGCCATTTTACTGTGAGTATCATTCCTTCGAAAAGTCATCTCACCAAAATGGAACTTCCCCAATTCTTCTATGAACTCCGCAGCTTGTTTTACCTTGGCAAATCTGTAGCTACCTAGTTTGAATGGCAGTGGAGGATATGTAGCCTTCTTTTGTTCAAAAAGGTAATTCCCTATTCCATCAATGAATACCTGCCTGACTGCCTCTTTATGAATAACATAATCTGTTGAGTATTTGGGCAGCAATAAGGGGCATTTCGTGCCACCAAACATTCTGATGTACATGCCATTCTCAGTCAGGAAATAGTCTGCATGCTCTTCTATTACCCGCATGGCCTCCTCTGACATACAGTCACACTCCTTCCGGAAGATGAGTGTGTAGAGTGGCATGATGAATTGCTCGCAAACCTCCCGGTAGTGGCTATGGTACTGCTGCGCCCACAGTGGTTTGTAAGTGGCGTATACAGGCATTCTTTCCCTATCCCAGATGCACCTGAGACCGGGGAAAGGCTGGTTACACACTATGCAATCTACCAATATCGAGCTCATGTAAAATTCGGACTTTTTCTTGGATTCTCCTCCCAAGGCAGCAACCACGCAAGAAGAAAGACTGCTTGATACTAGGATGGCCCAATTGAAGACCGTTCCTTGGGTTGCTACGTGGAACATAATGGGTATGCATTCAAATTTGAAGAGTCTGCCATGGGCTCTCCCGAAGATCCTATTCAGCATCAGGGCTATAAATCTATAAGGAGCCCTCAAGCTTGCTGTATCATACTCTCCAGTTTCTCTGTGTCTGTAAAGTTTTCCCTGCAAGAGCATCTTCTTCAGGGTTTCCACCAGGTCCATTCTAATGTTATCCAGCCAAGCATTAGATATAAATATTTTAGGTTCTGGAAGATGATAGGCCAACGCCACATACCCTGGGCAAAATGCAGCATAGCCCTGGCCTTCGACATTTTCTATGAGGATTGTGGTTGTGTTTATATGGGGCACAATCCATCTAATAACCTCGGAGCATGGGAATAGCTCTAGTCTGGTAGCCACCTTCATGATGGCGGATCTCTCTATGTTTGCATAGATTGGTTATTCTTCTAGACCCATGTCAGGAACTTCCCTGCGGGAAATCAATCTGTATATGTCACCCCATTTATACTCAGGCTCCACACCAGAAATACATTGGGTGTCTTCATATGTATATTCACTCTTTGTGACGACCTCTATATCTGGTTGTTCTTCGATCATAGGGGCCTTCTTCTTCTGTCTTTTGGACATTGTAAGTTCCTCCTGCCATGTATAACATTGTGGCAGAGTATGAGGCTTTGCTACTGGGATTGAATGCCCTGAAAGGTTTGGTCGTAAAAAGGGTGAATGTACTAGGATATTCATAACTGGTGGTGAACCAAGTAAATGATAGTTACCAAACCAAACATCCCAGGACGAGGGATTACAAAAATGAAGTGTGGGACATGTTTGGTAATTATTTCACTAAACATACAATCAGAGTAATCCCCAGGTTTGAGAAGTTATTGGATGACTCCTTAGATGTGGTTTCTAGTAAGTTCAAAATCTATGTTGTTGTTCAAAGAAAGTACAAAGTTGACATTGTAAATAGGCCTTTTGTACCAGAAAATTCCAAATATTGGAAGGTATTTGAGGATGAAATGCAGATAAAGAGGTTTTTAGAATTATCTGGTGAGTTTGTAAATACCCAAGTAGAAAACGAAGATAGCAATGTTGAAAATATCCTAGATGTTGAAAATATTGAAGAAGGCAATGATGTGAATAAAAATTTGAAGAATTCACCAAGGGGAAAAGACATAGTTCAATTGAAGAGTAATCAAATCCCCAGAGGCATGATCCCCCTACATAAACTATTTGATCAAAATTATGTGGCTAGAGACCCAAATATGAAGCTTATTGATGATGTAGTGGAAGAAAATAACATAGTAACTGAGGAAAATCCTAGAATCATCAAACTGTCAAAGAAGATTCCTACCAAAGAAAAGGAAGAATATGTCATTCTGATGAAAATATACATAGATGTATTTTCCTGGGGATATGAATACCTGAAGGAATATGATACATTAATCATACAACACACAATTTCTATAAAACCAGGTGAAATACCTTTCAAGAAGAAATTGAGAAGAATCAATCCTATGATATTTCCTGTCATTGAAAAGGAGATTAGAAAGTTGTTTAATACAAAGATCACAGTCACTCTGAGGTTTTCTAAGTGGGTAGAAAACTGGTACATGTCAGAAAGAAGAATGGTGAGATCAGCTTGTGTATTGATTTCAGGAACCTAAACAAAGTTTCTCTGAAAGACAATTATCATTTACCTAATATGGAGATTATTCTACAGAAGGTGGTGGGGTCTGAGAGGATCTCAACCATGGATGGATTCTCTGGCTACAACCCAAGTCAAATTATTGTCAGAGGACCAAGATAATACTACATTCACTACACCATGGGGTACCTTCATGTATGCCAAAATTCCTTTTGGGTTGATGAATGCAGGGGCTACTTTCCAACGTGTTATGGGTATTGCATTTGCAGAGGAGAAAGACAAGTTTGTGGTCATCTACATAGATGACATCATAGTATATTCAAGGTTTGATAGAGAGCATTTCAAACACTTAGAAATTGTTTTCCTAAAATGAAAAAGATATGGAATATCACTGAGCCCCAGAAAGTCAAACTCTCCATTGGATGAGGGAAAGTTGTTGTGACACATCATTTCTAAGGATGACATAAAAATTGACCCAGTAAGGATATGTGCTATCATGAAGGTTGAATATCCCAAAAGAAAAAAAAGTACAATTTTTCATTGGGAAGGTAAACTTTCTGAGAAGATTCATTCCTAGTTTTGTTGAATTTTGATGAACATCCTTAACATGTTAAATAAAGACCATGAGATCAAAAGGAACATAGAGGCAAGGAGGTATTTCAGAGGCATCAAGAAAGATATCGCAGAGGCACCTTTTCTAGTAATCCCAAACTTTACCAAATATTTTTTTTATTTTTTCTTATGCTTCTTACCACACCATTACTGAACTACTGTTACAAAATAACATTCAAGGCACTGAGCAGCCTATAGCCGTTTTTAGTAAGGTGTTGAGGGATGGGGAATTGAAGTATGATATCATGGAGAAATAGGCATATGCTTTAGTAAATTCTTTAAAGGATTTCAGGGTTTACATTTTTCAGTCACACATCATTTCTTATGTCCCTAGTAATGTAGGGAAGAGCATCCTTACACAGGCAGACCTATAAGCAAAGAGAGAAAAGTGGATTGTTGTGTTATTAGAATATGAAATTGAAATAAAGCCCACCAAGTTGAATAAAGGGAAGGGGCTTGCAAATATGATCACCAACTCAAACTACGAAGCCTTACAACTAAAATTCCTAACCAATCATTCCAATCAGCCTGATGCAAAGGTATAGGTAATTCCTGAGTGCTCTATATCCCCTTGGTATTTTGATATTGTATATGTATTGAAAAATTTATAGGCTCCTGCAAGATTAAGAAGGAAAAGAGCTAGATCAGTAAATTTTGAAGTCTATTAAGTTCTGCATTTTGAACAAATACCTCTATTCAAAATATCCTGGTGGTGTGCTACTCAACTGCCTCTTGGAAAATGAAGCTAAACAGATAATGACATAGTTTCACAAGGGAGACTATGGTGGACACCAATCATGGAAGGTGACTGCAAACAAGATTTTGAGGGTTAATTTCTACTACCCTTTCATGTTCTCAGACTCCTACAAGGAAACTACTACTTCTCACCAGTGCCATATATTTGATGGAAAAAGAAAAGTGGTCTCACTACCTCTGAATCCCATGTCAATAGAAGCACCCTTTCAGCAGTGGGGACTGGATTTCATTAGGGAAGTAAATCCCAACTCCTATGGACAACACAGATGATTCCTAATAGCAACCGACTACTTCACCAAGTGGATTGAAGAAATACCTACGAGAAGAGACACAAATGCAGTGATAATGGGTTTCCTTGAAGAGAACTTTTTGTCCATGTTTAGTTATCCTATAAGAATTGTAATAGATAATGATCACATTAAGGTAAATCATTCTACTACATATTACCCATAGGGAAATGGATTAGTTGAATCTTCCAACAAAATCCTAGTAAGCCTATCATTAAGAAGCTGTTGGAAGATTAAAAAAAGGACCTGGCACATGAAGATGAGATATGCTTTGTGGGAAGACAAAATCAACACTAAAAGAGCCATTGGAATATCACCATTCTAGTTGGTATATGGAGCTGAGGTGGTTTTTCCAGAATCCTTGGGTGTACCAGTCATGAAATTATTACAAAAACAATAGGACGAGCCCAATAATATGCAAAGAAGGATTAAATATATTATAGAGTTGAATGAGGTAAGGGATAGAGCATATAATAAAGCATATTTACATTAGGAAAGAATGAAGAAAAACTTTGATAGCAAGGTAAAAGAAGAAAATTTCTAGCTTGAGGATTTGGTTTTGAAGTGGGATGCTCCCAGAGAGGAAAAACATGGAAAATTTAATCACATGTGAGTAGTACCATACATCATAGCATCACATAGAGAATAAAATTCCTTCATTTTACACCATTAAGATGGATCTCAGCTGACAGGAGGTCCATTGAATGGGAGGTATCTTAAGCATTATTTGTCCTGAAAAGGGGAGGTAATTTTTGTATCATAGTTGTATATATTTTGATTTATTTACATTTCTAACGATACAGATGGTGAAGAAATAATATTTGAAGACCGAAGAGAAGGCCCTAACGTCAGAAGGGATAGCCATGTTTCTTGTTTTTGTTTGATTTTCACTTACAGGAACAAATTGAAAAATAAAAAGTTTGAAGTTCGAACTTCCTAGAGCCACCCAATGGATTTGGAACATGGTCTATAGGGATATTTGCTACCTTGCAAGGAAGATAGCATCCCAAGTTGGAGCCAATTGTTATCACCATTTCTGGGATATCTATTTAGTGAAAGGTTTGGCCGTCAAAAGGAGAAATAGGGTTATAAATGTTTATATCATTTGACCCTTAAGATTATCGATAAAGTTCTGCAAGTGTTGGAAGGGGGATTTCTATAGAAAGAATGCAAAAAAATCTAAAGGAATTACAATTTTTACCTCGAAATATTCATGGATGAGGAAATTAGCCCTTAGAAAGAATTGTCGACATGAGATAGATGGTGTAGATGTGCCATGGGAAAAATAAAAGGCCATAAATCACTCCCACTAAAGAAAATCGGGAGCATAATTCTAGAATAGGGTAAGGTTTAGTTACAAAACGTGTTAAATCTGATTTCTAGCTTTCACTATATAGATCCGACGGCTAGGGAGAATTTGTTCCATAGATTGACGAATAGACATGAAGTAAAGGAGGAAGCGAAAAAGATGAATTTTTGGGTTCTAAACTAGGACAACCCATTTTTCATCTTCCAAGTTTCAAGATCTACAGCACATAAGGTTTTTTCCTTGATATCAATGGTGCAGAAAGAAGGAAGCGTGGAAAAAAAAGTCAAAATCTAGGAAAGGATAAGTTTCAGTCTCGAGGAGCCAGAGTTCCAATTTCCAATTTTCGCTATCCTAGGTCGGACGGTTGAAGATGAAACTGGGCTAAATCAATGGCACGTAAAGAATGAAGAAGGGAAGATACTAAAAACTGGAAAGACAAAGGTTTTGTTCTTTAACAGTTGAAGTTCTGATTTTCGGTATCTGTTGGATCGATGGTCTAGAAACCATTTGCATCCAGATCAATGGTTTAAATTGATCCCGAAGGTAAAGACAAGTTTGAAGGTCAGAAGTTGGAAAGGAAAGGATTTTGAAGGGATTTTGGGTTTTCCGTAGATATGATATCAACAGTCAAAAGTATATTTGATGCATATCGATGGTACGGAAAATATATGGGAGAAAAGGATGATGCAGCAGAGAAAAATGCATAATTGAACCCTAGAAATACTGTCATCCTATCTTCTGTAGACCATAGACCAATGTTGTGGAATGAATCTTGGTATGAGATCTATGGTCTAAAACAATCCGTGCTGGTAAATTATAGAAATCGAGAAAAAATGTTGCAAACCATGGCTAAAGAACTTTAAAGGGTTGTTTTCAGCATCCCTGCTATTGAAACTCCTCAACTGATTCATCATATTCTCTCCCACGTGTGTTTTTTGTTTTCATTTCATGATCATGGTAGATCTTCCAGATCATTGCTTGCTATGATTTCCATCATTATACTAAAAAAAATTTCTGCGTTGTTTCGAGGTTGGTCTTAGGGGTCTAGAAAGCTATAAATATACCATCCATAGAGAGAAAAAGGGTTGGAACCCATGAGAATTTGGTGTCATGTTTTATTTAGGTCTTTTGCTAATAAAAGTTGCAGATATGAATGCTTGTTGTTGTTGCAGAGATTCTTGTGTGATTTGTACCTTACAATCTGTTACTTTATTTCTTATGTGCATGTTTTCTTATTAATCTTGACACTATGTCTTCTTCATTCCTTGAATAAGTGTATAATAGCTCAGAATTCATCATGTATGCTTTGACTATTGTTTTCAAGTATTCACCAAAGCTTTCCCTCCAAAATCAATGCAGAATTCATCTTGTAGATGCTCTGTGTTTATGGACTTTTCATTTTCTTTCTTTATCACTAGACAAACAACTATTTGACTGTAACCAAGTGCTACCTTGCCTCTGCATATCTTCACCTGCAAACTATTCTATAATCCATCTATAATTTGTGACTCCATAGCCCAATTTGTGCTTTCCTTGTTTCAACCATTTCTAAATCTAAATTTGTTGTATCTTTAATTCTGGCCCCAATATAAATCTATCAGAGATCCCTCTTTGGAAAGGTTGAATTTAGATCTTCTTTCCTAAATTGGTTCTATTGTTACCTTGGGGTTTACCCTTTGCAACCTCAGGTGTAATTCAGAGTACTAACAAAAGGCATATACTACGAGGAGATATTTCCACCTCTGGTGAGGCACACTTCCATTAGGACCATACTTGTATTAGATACAACACAACAAAATACCCTTTTGGGGGTTGTTTTTGCTTAAGTATTTCTTTCTAACCACACCCCCCTAAAAAAAAGAAAAAAAAATAGGTCTTTGGGGGTGGTTCTAAACTACCCCTCTCAAAAGTCCAGAGAATTGGAATTTTGGGGGCAGTTTTAAAACAACTTCCCCCAAAACTCCAATTCTTAGTAATTTTTGGGGGGATTTTAGAAATACCACCCCCCCCACCAAAGGTGTTTTTTAAGGTAGTTTTAGAAAAAACCCCGCAAAAGTCATGAGAATCAAACTTTTGTGGGAGGTTGTTTTAAAACCGCCCCCAAAATTTAAATTCTCATGACTTTTGGAGAGGATTTTTTAAAGGACACCCCCCCCCCCCCCCCC